>VWZK01006316.1:0-27786 GCA_013396935.1 Baryphthengus martii | reverse complement strand
TTTTTCCCTTTAAAAATCAAGCTGATTTTGGATGTTCTGGTCCTTTCTTCTATGTTAATCAATGCAGACTAATTGCTAGAGAAGCCTCTGTGTTCGAATCTGCCGCTCTCTTCTTGTATGACTTTAGTGGAGTTTAATGAGCTCCCTGATTGACAATGTACATGATTTTACTACTAGGTTTCTGGTTTAAATTAATTCCATGTTAGTTGTGACTGGAAGTCATTACTATCCAACAGCTGTTCTGTGTTACTGTCTATGAAGAATGAGTTATGGGGTTTTATTTAGCCAAAGTAGCTGAAAGTGAACAGGTGTCTTCATCATTAAACCACAAACACCAAATGGCATCCTTCTTGGTGTTGTGAAATGTGAAGATTGAGTTCTCCCTCCACTGAACTGATCCCACTGTTATCTGATAACAATAGTTGTTGCTCAGAGGACATGTGACACTGTGTCCATGATGTCTCTCACTGTAAATGCATTAAAAATAATTGTAAAATGCATTGTATTATTCTGAACACTTAATGGGATGAGCAAAAAGTTTTGTTTGGTTTACTACATCTGACAGAACTTCTGATGAAAACACATATAGTGAAACATTAACATTTGTTTAAGAAAACAATATTCAAAAGACTTTGATCAGAATCTAATTTTTTCATTCACCAATAAATTGCTACCACAGTAAAATTTTATGGGGCAAAGAAAATGTTAATTTCTATGTTTTAATCTTCTGCAAAATATACTGACTTTATTTCATGTCATTTTACAAGCCTTTGATTTCCTACTTTAGCCTCCTTTTTTTCCAGGATCTTTAACTGTTAAATACAGCTGATAGTCATCTTCCTCTTTAACATGCTGGTTTTAGGCAAAAGCTGTCCAGATGCTTTTGTGCATTCAATCTGTAGAATCACTATTTAAACTCACATTCTTATCAACAGCTGTTACCCAGGTCATTTGATATGGGTGGGCCATGCAGACACCCCCATACCATAGACTTCTGTATGTCAGTTTTGTTCAAATGACCACTAACTCAATCTTCTTCCACTTCAGGCAAAGTTTCACTCCACAGGCTGTCTCTAGGCTCTATGACCAGAGAGCAAACCTTACCAGTAAATATTGAGAAAAATACTGAGTATTTTAGCCTTTTCCTTGTCCTTTGTCTCTAATTCCTCTGCCGCACTCTTTTTTCCTGTCCTTCCTTTTCTTCTCAAGGTATTTCCAGAAGCACCTTTACACCTCTCAGCACTTTCAACTCCAGATGAAGTTTAGCTTTCCTAACTCCATCCCTGCAAACTCATGCAATGTCACTATATTCTTCCTAAGTAGCTTATCCCTGCTTCTGACTTCTCTATACTTGCTTTTTGTCTTCGAGCTCAGTCAGACATTCCCTGTGTACCTATGCTGAATTTCTTTGGGACCTACTCAACTTTTTTTCATATTGGAATGGACCATTCTTGCACTTTGAAACAGTTGTCCTTGAAGATTAACCAACTCTCCTGGGCTCCTTTGCCTATCTAGGAAGTTTTCTGTAGGATCTTGACAAGCAGATCCTTCCAAATAAAAAGTGAAATCTGCTCTCCCAAAGTCCCAGGCTGTAATTCGAATAGCCATCCTACTCATTTCTCTCAGGTTTTTAAATTTCAAAATCTCATGCTAACTGCAGCCAAGTTTGCCCTTGATCTTTCCATCCCAATCGGTTATTATATATATGTGCAAGTAATAAGAACACCAGAGCACCACCATTGATCTTGATGCTTTCAGATTCTTTAAGGAGACTTCCACTTTGTTTTCTTGCTCAGTCTCTAGCAGACACCTAGAGCCATGTAATTCTTGTTGGTCTCTCCTCTGATCCTGATACCTAAGGTTTCAAATGCCTTAGCCTTTGGAAAGGGAAAATGCATTGAAGGTGCATGTCTGTATTGAGTGTAATAACTCCTCATCTTCTCTGCCTGTACTTTTAAAAAGTCTGAATGCATCAATTTCAGCACATATTAACCATTTTTCTGTGATCCCAATGGGACGGAAGCTCTGAACATGTTTTCCATACTGTGCAGATTTGCATGCAGGCTTGATGAATGGGTGTCCATTCACATTGTTTTCTTAGAAATATGACAGCCACCTCCATCATAGCATTTCCTGGGTGCTTCCTCACTGCCTATGGTACATTAACTTCTTTCCATTATTTAGTTACCATTTTTTCATAAACCTATTATAAAACTCTCCTAAGTAGGACATTGACTCATTGACTGGCCTTTTGTCCTGCTTGTCAGCTAGATCCTGTGACTATTTGGTTGTTGCCTCTACTCAGCAAGGGTCTCATGATTATTAAGTCACAGTACTCTTTACAGAAAGACTAAGTTAAAAAATAAGTAAGTCATGTTTGGTAAATAAAATTATTGTACAAAACAATGAATTATATTAAAATCCTTAACAATTTCAGTCATTCAAACCGTGACTGTGCCTCCATAATAAAACTGAGTAGTAAAACAGAAGACAATCTCATTGATCTAATGTATGATACTACATATCACAAAAAAAAATCTGTTTGCAATATGTTAAAAAAACCAAACAAAAACCAAACAACAAAATGACAAAAAATGAGGCAGAAGATCAAACCTGGTATTAACCTGTGCCTCTCTTGACTATTCTGTGCAGACAGATTCTTTCTACTGATCATATAACAATTATGTGCACTTAGTTAAGGAGAACTATTTCACTTGGCCTCCAAGACTTCGGGGAAATTTGGTGCCTTAGTGAGAGAAGCTTGTTCATACACAGAATTAGTCATTTTATTCTGCTTCTCTTGGAACATTCATCCCTAAACTTTGAGTGCTTCATTTATTTTCATGAGCTGCAAATCATGTGGAATATTATCCCCATTTTACAGAAGAACTAATTCCTAGGTAATACATTAAAGGCAAAAAGATATCATTAGGGTATTTAGTTTGTTGGATATCTAGTTCTTTTTTAGCCAGATTTTTCCAAGTATAGTAGTGTGTTGTAGGATTTTCTATATTAAAAAGCAGTTTGCACTGAATTTATATGGATTTGTGAGTGTACCAGGAATTTATTAATCAGTTCATAAGGTCTCCATTTGAGAAACCAAAAATGAGGAATGCAAACAGTTCTTGAGAAAACCTGAATTTGGGGAGTGCCTGTGCCATTTACATAGTCTTAGTGAGATCATACTCAAAAGAAATAATTTTAGAAGAGTCAAAGCTAGGACTAAGACGATAGCTAGGGAAATGGAGATTGTGTAACAAAGACTGACCAAAAGAGCTTGCTCAGTGCCCCTCTACCACTGTACTAGTGATAAGAACTTTCTCAAGCTGTTCTTAAGTAGTCCTCTAAACTGAGAAATTAAAAAACATCCACAAAATTACTTTCACGTTGAAACTTTCTAGATATGTGTAAAGGAGAATAAGCCTCTTGTCTTCAATTTCAGAAATCTGGACTCAATGTTCTATTCCAGTCATATGTGCCACTCATAATCCTTAGAATAGACTCTGTTAAAAAAAAAATAAATTATAATAAAATTGTATTTTTTTATCTTACATATTCTAAAAGTTTTGGGCTTGAGGAGAAAAAAAAGTATTTTATTGAGATTTTGAATGTGCACTTTTCAAGATTTAGGAAACAGCAGGGAAATAGAAAAGCAGAAGTATCATTGTATTGACACCCATGTAATGCTTCAGCAAGGCTATGCAGCTTTCTGTTATACGACTTTGGAATCTTGACTCTCATTACACATATTGGGTAAAAGTGCTCATTAGGAAAATTACACCTTTCCTCTACTTGCCATTGATTAAAAACTTTTGCTGTAATGGAGCCTTCTTACCATCCTGTCCTCCCTCCTTTCCTTTCCCACTCTCCCATTCACCTACATCATAATCCCATATTTGTCCAGCTTTCTTCTTATCTTGCTCAAAATCTTATTTTCAGTATTCATTTCCCTTTCCTGACTCTTGAGTTCCAGTTACGACTTCCAACTTACCCCCTTTTCTACATGGAGACCTGTAATTAAGAACACACAAGAAGTAAACCTTGGGGTCATCCTGTAACTTTCAGCACTTAGAAACAGATTTTACAACATCTCAGGTTTTTTTTAGATTTTTTACAATGAGCACAATTTTGACCTGAGAAAATATAATTGCCACTTCTCACATTAGTGACGGATGGTGTGAAGGAGCTCATTGTGCTCTCCCACTCTGATAAAGAGTATAGGCATATTCAGATTTGTGAGAAGATTGACAGTGCTTGGTGAAAATAAAATCTTTAGCACATCAGTTACAAAAACTAGAGTTCCTATTGACAAATAAAAGTTGTAATTTTCAAGACTGGCCAATATCTAGCTGATACAAAAGGAATCATTACCCCCTTGCAGCATGGTTTCTTTGCTCTGAACATACAAACACTAGAACTGCTTAAGAAGAAAGCAGAAATACAGGAAAAAATATTTCTTACCACTTACTTGGAAATGACTGAATAGTTTTCATTTTATTTTTTCATAGTTGTCAATTTTTTAAGAACTTCAAAAAGCAGTACACACAAGCCTAACTAAAATAAGTGCAAACTGAAAAATGCTAGGAAAGAGCTAACAAAATCGAGCCTAGGGGTAAGGTTTAAGGTCTCAAAGAATAATGAGGCTACTAGAACCTCTGTATCTAAAACCATTTTTATACTTTTAACTTTGCACTGGTTTGGGCTGAGATGGAGTTAATTTTCTTCATAGCATCTCATATGGTGCTGGTTTAGATTTGTGAGCAAAACAGTGCTGATAACACACATGTTTTATCTATGGCAGGGTAATGCTTGCACAGCTTCAAGGCCTTCTCTGTTTCTCACTATGGTCCCTCAGTGGATAAATTGGGGGTGCTCAAGAGTTTAGGAGGGGACACAAATGGGCAAAAGAGATATTCCATGTCATATAATGTCATGGTCAGAAACAAAACAGAGAGGAACAGAGCCTGAGTAAGTTAGCTGTCTTTTACTTGGGCATTAACTAGGCCTTGGTTTACCTATAGGAGGTGGTAAGTGATTGCCTTTGCATCAGTTGTTTTCTTTTGCTTTGTTTTGCTTGGTTTCTTTCTTTTCTCTTCCACTTCTCCCTCAATTGTTGAATTATTTCTATCTTGACCCATGAGTTGTGTCATTTTTATCATTCCTTTCATCCTCCACTATCCCACTGGGGATGAAAAAGGAAGTGAATGAGTGGCTGTCTGGCACTTTGCTGCATATTGAATGTAACTCAATACAAATTTAAATAGACAGGAAAGGAAATAAATGTGAACATTGGTAATAAAATATGACCTCTGCTAATAAAATATGATCTCATCAGAATTGTTTTCTTTTTGTAAATATCTTTTCATTTTGTGCACTAGGCAGAAATCAGTGTACACAAAAAATTTCAAGAGGAGAAATGCTAAGACTATCAAGCTATTATGACTGAAGATCATCTGTACTAGATGTACTAGGCAGTCTTGATACTATTGGTACACTCTTGGTATTATTATTATAAATGTACACCAACAAGAAATGCCTATGGTCTGCCTTTGACAGTGCATCAGAGTAACAAAAGGAGGTAAGAGATGTTACATAGCTTCCATAGAACATTACTCAGAAGAGTAAGTTGGGTGAAATATTGGAGCATTAGACCTTTCAATGGTAACTTTAAACGATCGATGACCTAGTTCTTCTTTTCTCTTTAATTTTGTTTCTTTTTCCCAAAACAGTTCTACATCCTCAGAGGACAAAGGCCATATCTAAATTATGTTACAGTTTCTTCTATCTGTGCAGACTGAGAACCTTTGCAAAGAAAGTAGGACACTGTGATACGTAGTGGTAGAGTACCAGGCAGGTGGAATCTGACGTAGGAAATGCTCTCAGATCAGGTACTGAAGACAGCTGTTATTAGAGTAATCACTGATTACTGGGAATAGAGAAATCCAAGAGCAGTCATTTGCAGAATCTGAAGTTATAGTATAGTCCAAAACAAATGAAAGTATGTAAAATATTTTTCAAGGAATGAATCAAAATATCCTTAGATATCACTAAGTTTTTATATACATAGTTTACTCTTGGAGAAGAGGAGGAAGAATGTGTTCAAGCCACCTGAGTCATGATGCAAACTCTCACACATTTACATTCACTTCCCTGTACTTAGTGGAGTGCAGTATTGTGCAGAGATATGTGATAAGCCGAAATGCAGCAAAGTCACATCAATATATTATCATACATTAGCCAGTAACCTTGCTTTCTGTGTGGTTGTGGCTATCCTGCTGCTGATACCTGACAAAACTAATTCTTTTTACTCTACTCCATGCATATACATACATTGCTAAATAGAAGACAGTCAGGGGAAAATAAAATATTCTGCACACAGTACTTAAGGCTAGCTCCTCTACATTAGACTAGATCTATATAGCACTTATACTGAGTCTTTTCTGGGCCCATGCAGTGCCCATAAAAATTGAAAGAATGACTATCTCTTGCGTGTACTTTTCCTGTTTTTCAGTGCATGAAATAGGTTAGAAGTCATACTTTTTCAAATGTCGGAATTGTATGGACTGTGCTGCTGCTCACCAGCACGGTGTTTTTATAAGACGGCACTGACAGTGCATACTCTATGCCCTAAAGGAGCCTTTAAATATCCCATCAGGCAGAATTTTCTGCCCCTCAGCTATGCCTGTATTAATATTAGCCATGGGTCAAGGTTATCACCTTCCAGATAAGTTTGGTATGTTCCTAACTGTGATATGTGAGGTCATTCTACTAAGTTCACAGAATCACAGAATGGTAGAGGTTGGAAGTGACCTCTGGAGATCTAGTCCAACTCCCCTGCTAAAGCAGGTTCACCTAGGGCAGGTTGCACAGGATCACATCCAGACAGGTTTTGAAAGTCTCCAGAGAAGAGATGCCACAACCTCTCTGAGCATTCATAAGATCAAACAGTAGTAATACTGCAGTTGGTGTTACACAGTAAGTTCCATTGTGAATTTGAAAACACAAAGCAATATATGTAAGAATTATCTCTCTATTCGGTGTAAGTATATTACATATATATAAGAACTTACCCTAATGTTTAAAAGAATTCTTGTCATTATAAGGCAAAAATATATTTAAAAATGTATAAATAATGCAAATAAAACATGAAGTATTTGTCTAGGGAGATGTATTTTTAGGTTTCACAAGGTGATATTTTTGGACTTCATGCTATGTGGGTTTTTTCATACTATACAAAGTTCATAACTAAACAAAGGTAATTTTTTTTTTTTATTGCAAAGTCTTGATTTTGCAATAAAGAAACTCAGCCCCATTACTTGTTTACAGCTGCAATAGAATGGTGACTTCCTGTGACAATTCCATTTGTAACGGTCAGAATGAAAGCCAACAAAGGTGAAAATGGTTAATTCCATCATTTAAAAAGTACAATATATTGTTATTCTTTGGACATTATTTTTTCTAGATATTACTGTTTTTCATAAAAAACCTACCTATTTGACTAATGTTTTGCTTATCATCCAGCTCTACCTTCTCTATATAAATCCCACAGTAGTTCTTTGATTTATGGAAGCTTCACTACAAAGCTGCAGAAAACTGTCTCCTGATGTGTTTGTGAGCTACATTCAACAGCACGTTGAAATCCCTTGCAAGTCAATGAGAGTTCTGCACAAAATTCTGAAGGTGTAATGTAGCTCGAAGGTCACTTTTCTTTAAGGAATAGTAGCTTACTAGGAGAGCTTAATGAACGGAGCACGGCTTTCAAAGCTTGAGGCAGGATTCAGTGGGCTCTAGCAACCATTATTTCTGACAGAGTGTGGGATGTTTTTTGTTATGTCCAGCAGTACACTTTGAACTGATCAGATTGAACCCTGAATACTGTAAATGGCCTGAAAGTAGAAATAAACACGATTTATATGTAATCATTTATAGCATCAACAGCCCTTATCTTTATATTATCATGTCAGCTTCCATGCTCCTTCTATAATGACACAATTAAGAATATCTATTTATATATGTAACTTTTTCATGATGAAGTAAAAATGTAGGAGTTAAAATATTTTCTATTCTTTAAACAGAATACTAGAAGGTGTTTCATTGGTTGACTGAAGATGATATACTATAATGTCCAATACCACGAAGAAACTCCTTTAATTGGCATGCTGTGATTTCTGGTAAGATGTCTGACAAACATACAAAAGAGAAATCCCAATCTGCAGCAATAACTGCGGCAATAGTATGGTCAGATAGAAAGACTGAGGGATTGTTAGAAATGGGTAATAAATTTCATACCATACAAAAGAGATCTCCTATAATTGATGAAATATTCAGTAAAGCTTCATCCTGAAAGGTGCCAAGCACCTTCTTACAGCAGGACTTTGCCTTCAGACTTTCACTGAAGCTAACAGGAAAACTTTCTAAAAGCTTGGACATTCCTTTGAGGCACAACATTGTGATAAAGGAGTTTCCATGATGAAATTGTTGTTCACTACTATAGAATGCAACTTATAACCTATTTTAGTTTCAATAATGAAACTGCTGAATATTTTAAATAAAAAATATGCAGTGTATTTTCCTATAATTTCCCCTGTTGTTAACGTTGATAAAGTACCCTTTATGAGTCTCATGTGCTGTTAATACAAGAGAAATGCTCCAGAAACATTAAAGTTTCAAACTCCTGGGCCACTGTAATACAATATATGTATGTGCTCTTCAGGCACAGAGTTCAGAGATGAAAAATAGGTCCTCATTCTCTTGTAGTTCTTTGGCCTCTTTATCTTCTATCATTAGAGCATCATCTGTTACTAAGGAAGATAAAAGAGACAAAAAAAGAAAAATGCTCATGAATATTGGGAACATATCTTCCCTGATAATCCCTCCCCATGCCATGTACAAATACTTAGCTGGTAAGTGAATAAAATCTCCTTCATTGAATCGTGTTCAAAGTCTTACGGTATTTTAAAACATTTACCTGTAAAATACCAAAATGGGGATCATGAGGAAACAAGATCACTTAGAATCATAGAATCAAAGAATGGTAGGGGTTGGAAGGGATATCTGGAGATCGAATTCAACTTGCCCGCCAGAGCAGGATCACCTAGGGCAGGCCACACAGGAATGCTTCCAGGTGGGTTTTGAAAGTCTCTAGAGTAGAAGACTCCACACCCTTTCTAGGCAGCCTGTTTCAGTGCACCATCACCCACATAGGAAGGAAGTTTTTCCCCATGTTGAAGTGGAGCTTTTTGTGTTCCAGTTTGTGTCCATTGCCTTGTCCTATCACAGGGCACCTGAAAAGAGACTGACCCCTTCTGTTTGACACCTACCCTTCAGATATTTGTAAACATTAATAAGATCCCCTCTCAGTCTTCTCCTCTTCAGGCTAAACAGCCCCAGATCTCTCAGCTTTTCCTCATAGGACAGATACTCCAGTCCCCTAATCACCCCTGTAGCCCTCCGTTGGACTCTTTCTCATATTTTTCTGTCCCACTGGAACTGGGGAGCCCAGAACTGGACACAGTTCTCCAGATGTGGTCTCACTAGGGCAGAGTAAAGCCTAACCTAACCTTTCTCAATCTTGTTTGTACTGCAGTACAGCCAGGTATACTGACCGTGTAGATGGAAGTTTGAATTCTAGGGGTCAGTGAAAACCACTTTTTTTCTTTTTTTTTGTGGAAACAAAGTGCTCAAGAACTTTTTGCTTAGCAACTGTTCAGTATGAACCAAGATTTTAACTTAGCCTTCAAAATTTGTTACCTGCAGCTTGTGAACTAATATACTACACTGACAAAAGTATAGTGGTCAAAAATATATAAAGACATTTATTTACATCTTCATAATAGTTTGTTGGGTGTATTTAGGGGAAAGGGAAAAGGTTACTGAAGAAGAGTATGTACATGGGCTGTTTACTTACAAGTGAGGATTTCCTTATGTCAGCATCCAGCTCTCACTACCAGGACCAGCAAATAAAACATATTTCCTGAATACCCATAAAAGAAAAATTTGTTAGCATTTGTATCAGAGCTTTTCATTCTAAAGAGTGAAAATGTCCTACTCTTTTAAAATACCAGCAACTGATACCATGAATTATATCTTTCTTCTTTCCTTTAACCCTTCAAGATGAAAATATATGAATTTTCCTTTTCCTCTTTTTTTTTTTAATTAGAACCTACTATGAGAGTCAATTTACCTGCCAGTCTCTATGAATTCTAAATAAACAGTAGCTTACCTGTCATGCAATAAATTGAATTACATTCCAAATGTTGTTGTAGGAAGGGCTATCTGGCTTTTTGATGCATAAAAATATGCTCTATCACATTAATGCTATTTAGGTTCTGTATTAGGGTTTTGTAAGCAGACACTCTGCCAGTACGACACTGATGAAGCTGTAATTTCAGTAGGCAGGGATTTTAATGCTTGATTGGAGATTCTGTTGAAATGTGTTCCCTAGCACTGGTTAGATCAACCGAACAAAAAACCACATTACTGAATGGAAATAAAAACTTAAGTACTGACTTCCAAGCAGTTTCTTTAAACTACTCGCAGGCCCAGTCAGCAAAAAATATTTTTGAAGAGTATTAAGACACTGACTGGAAATAGTATCTACCAACAAGTACATATAAATTAAGTGAAACTGTTCACAATCGTTTATATAAACCTATAAATTTTAAGAACACCATTGCCACCCTTTCCTTTTTTTTCTCACATAGACACCAACCTAAACCAAAAACTGTTTTAATAGGTGTTAATAAGTTATTAAACTGGCTGTTTTGAAAGATTATATTGTGATACTTTTAGTGGGCGAGGAATTGAATGCTTAATCAGTCAGAATTAACCTGAACTGTGCTTTATAACCGGTTGTTGTCATGATTTGATTCTCAGTTCCTAATTGCTACAGTCTCTTTCCCACCTGTACACACTGTTCCTTTTCCGCAAAGATTTGTGTGAACAG
Organism: Baryphthengus martii; assembly: GCA_013396935.1. Lineage (NCBI taxonomy): Eukaryota > Metazoa > Chordata > Aves > Coraciiformes > Momotidae > Baryphthengus > Baryphthengus martii. Next base: position 16,841 of record VWZK01006316.1, on the reverse strand, counting down.
TATAGCATGTGGTGGGCATCCAGATATTGGTACAAAGTGAGAATGTGTGCAAACTGAATCCAGAGAAATGGGGTCAGTAGTACTCCCAGTTTCAACAGGGGACAGAGCCAAAAAGTGCCTGGATAATTGTTCAATTATTCATAGAAGGCTAAGAAACATACATCTGAACATAATCTCTCTGAATAAATTAATACCAGGTTTTCTTTTTTGTTAGTCCAATTTTTAATTTTTTATGTTTCTTTTATCATGTTAAGCATCTGCAATAGCATGGTAAAAGGTGACCACTAAGCAGGTCACCTTGTCATACAAGGAGATCAGGTTAGTCAAGCAGGACCTGCCTTTCATAAACCCATGCTAACTGGGCTTGATCCCTTGTATGTGTCCTGTGTGTGTGTTGTGATGGCATTTAGGATGATCTATTGCATGACCTTCCCCGACACCAAGCTCAGGCTGACAGGCCTGTAGTTCCTCAGATCCTCCTTCCAGCCCTTGCTGTACATGGGCATCACATTAGCTAATTTCCAGTTCACTGGGACCTCCTTGGTTAGCCAGGACTGCTGATAAATGATAGAAAGTGTCTTGTTGAGCACTTCTTCAGCCAGGTTAGCAGCTGCACTTCTGACAGGATCAAGCACATTGCTCTAATATGCACATAAAGAATAAATACCTGACAGTAGGTTAAGTAATAGAGAAGGAATTGAAATCATTGACAAACACAGAAGAAGTTAAAAACTGACAAAATGGCAAAGAAGAAAATTCAGTAAATTATCAACAAAAATTAATACATGTTCTTTGACCTAAACTGCCTTTTCCCTCTCTAAATTGCAAAAGCTTTTTTTTATACTTCTCTTGCTGTATGCTGTATCTTCTTTATCTTTGTAAGCCTGAAGACAGTACAATATTGTTTCCATCCTCTCATGTAACATGGGATCTTTACTGTTCCCAAATGCTGGGTAGCACCCTAGCCCTCGTAAGTCAGTAAGAATGCTTATTACTTCTCATTCATGAAATCTAATTGTATCCTGTCACCACCTAGGTGTCTAATGCTTAGTCATTCCATTCCATACATTTTCTTTTCTGTATTTCTTTCTTTTCTATATGAATATATTTTCTTCTTTATCTAACTGTGATGTCAACACTAATAAGTAAAAGTTGTTCTGTAGGCAGCTGTCCTGGTTTTGCTGCAACAGAATGGTAGGCCTGCCATGGTCTGCAGGCCATTAACAGTTTGGAGTCAGCCAGAGCAGCTGACCGGACTTGGCTACGGGTGTATCACAGACCATAAACCTCATGCGCAGTATAAAGGAGGACGTTTGCTGAGTATGAAGGGGTGGTCATTTTAATTTGTGAGTCTTCTTGGTTTTCTGACCTTCTTTCTTGGCTGGGGAGGGGTCATGGGGTGATAAAGCAGCTGCTGCAGTTTAGTCCCAGATAGGGGCTAAATGTAGGCAGCAGTCTTGTGTAATTGTGTGAAAAATTTTAAAAAGAAACTTGCAGTCTTCCATGATGCATTCTATGATATTTTTAATAGTGCATCAAATGAACAAAAATTGTTTCTGGATTTAAACATAGTGAGAAAGGCCTTTGAATTATGTTCTGATTTATGATTTCTGAACTTCATACTAAATTCACTCATTGAGGAATTGATCAATTTTCCTGGTTTGAGTTAGAATAGAACATTTCTGTTCAGTGATTTTACTTTTCAGCTCAGTTCTAACTAACTACATTTTCTGAAGTTAACATCATGTTTTCGCAGACAGTGTCTGCTTCCAGAAGTCATAATGCCCTATGTTTATAGTTACTCCCAAGGATTGGTGTGCAGACCAAGGCCACTGCTAAATCTTATGTAGCGTGCTGTGCAGTGCAGAAAGTAAAAGAACTGCATCTGTGGGGAGGAGCAGACAGAACAAGTTACTCCACATTGACCAACGAGGTATTCCATCCCATATGCGTCATATTTGGTATAAAGCTGAGGGATCACAAGGGTCTTGCTCTTGGTTTCTTCCTCACTTCTTCAATGGCCAGCATCTGAGGAGGACTCTGACTGCTCTGCCTTTGATCCTGACCCATTTGTTCCTGAATCCAGTACCAGAATCCAGCTCCTGAACACGATTCCTGTCTGTTGCTGGGCCCCGTCTGGGACTTCCCCTGTGCCTGCTCCACAGCATCAGTGGTGACAGTGACATAATTGACATAGAGGGGGTTGAGTTCGATACTGGTTTTTGTATATATTTGAATATATTCCATTTTATTGTTATTTCCATTTTCATTAAAGCTGTTCTAGTTTCCTTTTCTAATTGGTAAGCCTCTTTCCCTTATTTCCTTTCTTTTCCCTTTCGGGGAGGGAGGAGAGTTAACAGAGAGCAGCTATTATAGGTCTAGTGGGCTGTCCTGACTCTAAACTTTGACATCAATAAAAGTGGAAGTTCTAACTCTCCATCAAAATGTGCAGCAGCAGGAAGTAAAATATATAGGAGTTTAATAGAGAGAATAATCCATTTTAGATTACATTTGCTACTCAGATAAGACTCACAAAACTTCAAAGTCTACAAATTATTATTTACTAGTATTCAAAACATTTTAATAAATATTACTCTTAAGAATTTCCTCTGGGAAAAGAAAAAAAAAAAAAAAGATAATGAAGTTGGAAAAGCTGGACATAACAGAAGAGAGAGAAGAAGAGGACATATTCGTGTCCTCAACAAAATACAGTTCCTCTTAAACCACATATGCTAAGATAATAACATAATGACTAGTAAAATAAATTTAAAGGCATATACATGTATTACCAAACCACAGGAGATTATTTGCTCCAAAATAATGTTTCTTATGTTTATACTACCAACTTTAAGAAATTATTAGAAAAGGTATTTGTAGATTTTTAATATAAAATATAGTATAAACAGGCTAATATGTAAACATGAGGTTTTTTTGAAGTAGCTTGTATATCATATTAACACTCAGCTGTTAGCAGTGAGAACAGGAAAACTAAAAAGTGCAGGCATTCAATTGTATGTGTCAGTGTTACACGTGAAAGAACACAGTATTCCTCTGTTTTCTGGCAGTGTATATCAGAAAGCAAAAGCAAACGTGCATTGTCTTTCACTTCTGCAGACACACATACACAAAAGATGCAACCCATGTAGTCATGTAAAGAAATCTAGAGACAGCTAATTTTAACAACCAATCATAATCTGCATAAATTGGGATTGCAGGTGCAAGATATTTAGTTTCACCCACCACTTTGGGCTGTGTCAAAATTCAAATACAATGTTATATGTTATCAAATAATTCACAACAACAATTATGAATTATTGTGTTGATATAAATTAACACTTGAGAATAAAACCTTAGAAGTATGAGATGCAGCCAACAGAGAAAACAAACACAAATTTCTTCTCATATTTAGGCTGACCATTACATTTAGATTTGTCCATAAAAATACTGTGATCTGTTCCTGGTGACAGTCCACATCTGTGCTTCTGAATTTAGTCTGTAATATATACAAATCAGAAGAATGCCTTGTGCCTGTGCAGTTCTGTTTGTTATAATGAACGATTCTCTCAATTCATAATAAGAAATACCATGAAATGTTCAGAAATGTATTGAATATAATACAAGTAAGGAATTCTGGAAAATAAAAGTTATTCTACAATTGCACTAGAATACTGTGCCTTTTATAGAGTAGCCTTTTACTCTGTCAAGCAATTCCTCTTAGTAATCACTGAACACTCTAACTGGGAATTATTTTCTATGAGTATGATGTGATAGTAAAAAAAAGGAGGTGATATATGGCTCTAAGAGATGTGAAACCTGTATATCTTGTTCCTTGTAAGTTGGCTATTTAATAATGGAGATGAAGGTGCTGCTTTGTAAAGCTGCTTTGATTTTTATATTGCTGCAGAAAAGGCAGATATGACATTGACTGAATACAGTGGTTTGCAAATTAGATTTATATCTGGCTTGTCAGATTTATTCTATAGACTTCTGTTTATACTTTTTTATAGTCTAAAGACTCCTCACACTCCACATACTCCACTCCATATGTAGTGTCCATATGTACTGGGTTTATATGACGAGGTTTTAGTGGGGAGGTGGCTGCCTGCAGATGTGGCTTCTGTGGGAAGACACCAGAAACTGACATAGGTTGTTGCTCTGCAGCCCATAGAGGTCCACGTTGGAGAAAACAGCCACCTGCAGCCCATGGAGGATTCCACACTGGAGCAGGTAGATGTGCTTGAAGGAGGCTGTGGCTACATATATAGCCCACACTGGAGCAGACTCCAGGAAGAACCTGTGGCACTGTGCAGAGGACCTCATGCTGGTGCAGTGTGTTCCTGAAGGACTACACACCTTGAAAGGTGCCCATGTTGGAACAGTTTATGAAGAACTGTATCCCGCCAGTGGGACCCCACGACAGAGCAAGGAAGAGTGTGAGGAAGAAGGAGTAAGAAAGAAAATACATTGTGGACTGATTGCAACCTCCATTCCTCACCCTCCTGTGCTGTGCTGCTCAGAGGGAAGTACGTAGGGAAATCAGAAGTGAAGTTGAGCCTGGGAAGAAGGAAGGGGTGGGAGGAAGCTGTTTGTAGATTTGTTCTTATTTCTTATTTTCTTACTTGGATTAATTTGCAATAAATTAAATTAGTACCCTAAATTGAGTCTCATTTGCTCTTGACAGTAATTGGTATGTGATGTCTGTCTCTATCTTGACCCACTAGCTTTTTGCTATTTTCTCCCCTGTCAGGAGTAGTGATAAAGCAGGTTGGTCAGCACCTGGAGTCAACTCACCATAACATAATAGCTGAAAAATTTTGCTCTTGCTATTACTGCTACATTCTGCCTCTTTTTTTCTTTTTTTTTTCTTAATTTTTAATAACATTTGTTATAACAAGAAATTAATTTAAAAATATTTATTCACTAGCTAATTTGCTCACCTCAGATTGCAATAGAACTATGTGCCTTAGTTATTACAAAAGAATGCTGTGCATATAAGAACAGATAGATCATAATACAGTCTTCAGTTTGGCTAAAAAGTGAGCTAGGAAAGGCTAAGAAGCTGAACAATCTAAATGCACTGGTTTTTTTTCTTAGCTATTTTTTCTTTCTAACATTTATTGTTCTCATTTCTTTAGCTTAATTTGATTTGACTAAAAAAATCCACCAAGGATAAGAATATCTACATACCTGAGAGAAGTACAGAATGGATGTCATTTTAAGCATTGTTTTGCACATAGATGACAAATAACACAGAACTGTGTTTTCAAGAGTTTAGAATCCACAAAACAGATATATTTTAAAAAATATTTCTTAGAATTACTGTTTTGGTAACCGAGATATGAATGATGTACAAAACTGCCCAGCAATTAGAAATTTAATTTTTTACTTTGTTCTTGTTCTACATACCCTTCCAAAAAATAAGGAGAAGCAACAATGGCATTTTGAGCTCAGATACTTGTTCCTGAAAATAAGGCAGATGTGTCTGGAGCCAATATAAAGTGTTGTTTCTAAAGATCTGCAGTGGTTATATCTCTGGCCTCAGGAACCGATCTGAAAAACAGAGCACCACAACTATGTGGGAAGCCCAAGGCAAAGAATTCTGGTTCCCCTTGAAATAACATTAAAACATTGAAGGAGTTAAGGCAGCAACAGTGGACAACATACTTTAAATAAGACCTTAGGTGTAGTACTGCTACCAAGGAATAAATCAAGTGGTTCACAAGGCTAGGATTATTTTGTGCTGAAGTGTTTATTCTATTTTTAAAGAAGGCAGAGGTCGTTAAAAAATATTGAATATCCTCCCCTAAAATTAATCAAAATTATTATATTATAAACAAGTACAAAATTCTGGTATATCAGATATACAAAAAGTACTACAAGTATGTAGAAATCTGCTATAGCACAAATTAAACTTAGAATATTCCGCACAAAATAGTTGTGGTTTCTTTTTCCTAGTCCCATCACAGTTTTCTTGCCAAAGACTCTTTATATTTACTATCTTTCTGTCTCTATTCAATGAGATTCTTCTATTACTAGAAGACTCTATACTGCTCCATAATAGTCTTAGGACCATTGTGTCATATAGCGCATAAAAATCACCACCTAAATATCTGAACTCATTTATATTTTCCAAGTCAAAACATGAATCTATACATGATGCAATCCTTCTCAGACTTACTCCTTTTCAGAAAAATTCTGAGCTGATTATTATGCAAGGCATAATTACTTTTCCTTGAGCATGTCACTTAAAAAGCAGTTCATCTCACTTAATTTTAGCCATGCTTAAATGATAGGCATCTGTCTAGGATCTTTCTTTCCAGAGACATCTGTCTCTCTGCACTAATTATGATGAGATCCTGGATGGCTAGTTTAGATTAGATGCTAATTTTTTGAAAACTGAAGGCAGAGATATTATCATCCCTATTGCTACCACAAGAGTACTTTATATGAGTGTTACCATAGTGATTTACAAGAGCATAAAACATCCAATAACATTGCCTACATTTGAACCAGAGATGCAATTACATGAAAAGTTCATTAATGTGACACCAAATCTGAGAAAATATATCCTGAATTTCAGATGGGCTTATGCTCGAGTCACACCTGTGTCAGCTGCACTCTTTCACCTTCTTGTCTTCTCTAGTTGTAAGAGAGATTTCTTGCAGATATCATAGAATCATGAAAAGTCTAAGTTAGAAGGGACATATAGAAATCATCTGGTCCAACTTTTGTTTTAAAGCAAAGTCTTGGATTAGGTTATCCAGGATTCTGTCAACGTGAGTGGAATATTTCCAGGGAGGAAGATTTCACCAGTTCCCTGGGTGACCTAATCTAACATTTTATTGTTCTCTTCAATCGTTCTTCATATGACAAATTTTCCAACCCTCATCACCTTGGTTGCCTTCCCTGGGATCCTTTCCAATTTTTCAACGCCTCTCTTGGACTGGGGAGGCTGAAAATGGAATCATAGAATAATAGAATCATTAAGGTGGGAAATGACCTTTGATATCATCAAGTCCAACCTTCTACTAAATATTATCATAACCATAAAACCATGCCTTGAAGCACCACATCTACATGCTTTTTTGAACACCTCCAGGGATGGTGATTCCACCACCTCCCTGGTCAGCCGGTTCCAATGCCTAACCACTCTCGCAGTAAAAAAATTTTTCCTAATATCCAACCTAAACTTCCCCTGGTGCAATTTAAGCCCATTTCCTCTTGTCCTATGACTAGTTACCTGGGAGAAAAGGCCAACACCCACCTCCCTACAACCTCTCTTCAGGTAGCTATAGAGAGCAGTAAGGTCCAATTCTAGATGACTCATCCACTCCTCATAAGACATTTTCTCCAGACCCCTCATCAGCTTCGTTGCCCTTCTCTGAACATGCTCCAGGACCTCAATGTCTTTTTTACACTGTGACACCCAATACTGAACACAATACTCAAGCTGCAGCCTCACCAGTGCTGAGTACAGGGGCATGATCTCTTCTCTACTTCTTATGGACACACCATTTTTAATACATGCTAGGATGGTGTTGGTCTTCTTGGTCACCTGGGCACACTGCTGGCTCATGTTCAGTCAGCTGTCCACCAGCACCCCTAGAACATTTTCTGCCAGGCAGCTTTCCAGTCACTCCTCCTGAGGCCCATAGCATTGCCTGGGGCTTTTGTGACCAAAATGCAGGATGTTGTATTTATCCCTGTTGCACTTCATGTAATTCTTGTTGGTCTAGTTTTCCGTCCTGTTGAGCTCTCTCTCTGTGGCGACCCTTCTAGTTTGGTGTCATCCACACAGCTGACGTAGGTGCATTCAAATCCCATCGTCCCAACCATTTATAAGGATGCTTAATACTAACAGTTGCAGTGTCTGAGCAATGCCATTCATGAATGGGTGCTAGTTTGGACCATTAACTACCACCCTTTGAACCCAACAGTTTAGCTTGTTTTCCACCTGTGGTTTGCCTGTCCAGTCCATGTCTTAAACAGCTTCTCAACAAGAACACTGTGGGAGATGTTGTCAAATGCATTGCTAGCATCAAGATACACAACTTCCAAACCTCTGCGTTCAACCACTGAGCAGAAAGTTTATGACAAAATACAGTTGGGTTGGTCAAGCACAATTTGTCTTCGGTAAATCTATGTTGCCTTTTCCCATCACGTTTTGATCTTTTCTTTCTCCTTCATGTGCTGGGAAATACCTTTCATGAAGACCTATTCCTTAATTTCCCCAGTGACTGAAGTGAGGCTAACTAGCCTGCCTTTTACTTGATCTTCCTTTTTGCCTCGTGTGTAGATGGACATACTATTTTCTCTTTTCAAGTCATTCAGGACTCTCCTTGGTCTCCATGACCCTTTCAAAGTTAATAGAGAATGATGATGCCTCATCCCTGGAAATATTTAAAATCAAGCTGGATGAGACTCTGAGTAACCTGGTCTAGTGGAAGGTGCACGTGCCCATGGCAGGAGGGTTGGAACTAGATGATCCAACTCAAGCCATTCTATGATTCCGTAATTCTATGATTCTATGATTTTGCAAGGATGTCATAACTCTCTTAGCACTCTGCCATGGGTCCTGTCAGGTCCCACAGGTGTGTATATGTCGAATTTGTTCAGATGTTTGTTTACTTGGTCATTTGTTGCTGTTTGCTTCATCATTGCCTTCTAGCAAAGAGACTTTGGGACTGACCTTACTCATGAAGACTGAGGCAAAGAGAGCATTAGTTATCTCAGCCTATTTATGCCATTTGTGGTAACTTTCTGGTCCAATTCAGAAGTAGACCTACATATTCCTTGTATGTCTGTCTCCTTGCTACTAATACAGGTACAGAACCCTTTCTTGTTATTTCACTTTTCTCTTGCCAGTTTGAGCTCTAGCTAAGATTTTGACATCCTAATGTTCCCTCTGAATGTTCAGGCAATACTTCTGTATACCTCTTTTGGAGCCTGTTAGTTCATTTCTCATATGTTTTCTTCTTTATGTTTTGTTTGAAGTTTGTTTTATTTTGGTGGTGTTTTTAGTTGCTCTGTCTAGGGGTTTTTGTGTGTGTAATTCTTTTTGTTGTTTATTTTTTTTTCTTTTGGGCATTTTTTTTTATTAGTTTAGGGTTTGTTTAAGAATTTTTTAAATATTCTTTTACTAAATCTAACTAGGCTGGGTATTATGTTATGCTTGTTCCATTTCTGTCTGAATGGGTGGTCTGATCCTTTAAGACAGCTGTTTCTGAAAATCTTCCTTATGTTCTTTACCTTCCAAGGCAGACTCACATGGATCACTCCCTGAACACATTCAAATCTGCTGTTCTGAAATCCAGGTTTTTATTCTACTTGTTTTCCTTATGCTCTTTAAGACACTAAAACTCTGTGATCTCATGGTCAGTGCAGCCAAGGCTGCCATAGATGGTCATGTTTTGAGATAACTCTTCCTTACATGTAGATCCGAAAAGCACCACTCCTAGTTGACATATTCAATAACTGTGTGACGAAATTGTCCTAGACATATTACAGAAGTTCCCTGGATTGCTTATGCACTGCTCTGTTGCTTTGCAAATAAAGTCCTTCATGTGAGTGTGCAGACCTAAGGATTCTTTGAATTGTTTGAGGAAAGTTTGGATCACCACTTCTTACTCACTGGGTGGCTTTTAGCAGACCATGAACATGAAGTGCCCCTTAACAGTGACTCCTCTGATTTTGACCTAAGGACACTCAACCAACCTGTCCTCTTTTTCATAGCTAACCTCTATGTGCTCACATTGACTTTTACATAGAAAAGAAGCCTTTCTCCTCTTCTACCCTCTGTCTTTCCTGAGTAGCTTGTCTATTGCAGTATTGAACTATACTAATGAGTTTCTGTAATTCCAATTGCATTGTAACTCTGTGACTGCACATGGAGCTCTATTTCTTCTTATGTCCTGGTTAGGAGCATTGGAGGACAAGTACCTGAGATATGCCATCTTCCCCTAGTCTCTGAGGGAAGCGTGGGCACCTTTTCTGTTGGTCTGTTACATGCACACTTTCTGTTCATCACTTGGGCCCTTACTTGTTTCCAGACTTTGGACTTTACTTCCTACTGCACTGAGTTTAAAGCCCACTTCATTAAGTTAGCCAACCTATCAGCAGAGATGTTTTTGTCCCTTTTGTAAGCGCATCCTGTCTAACTGCTTTAGTTGCCTGCCTCTGAAGAGCAACCCATGATCATTCTTCAGTCTCAGAAGGATGAGTCATTCTCTACTTCAGAGGTCTACGTTCACTTGTTTGGAAGTGCATAGTTCTCATTTCTGAATGCAGAAGATTATGGGACTAATTTAGTCAAAGCACCTAATTAGTCAGGTACATACAGCTGAGGAGACTCCAGCCTGTAAAATAAGCATGATGATTGTGATCTACTAAGACACTTCAAAATTGAAGACATTCATTTTCTGAAAAGACTTTGAGTATGTTCAGCTACTTTCACCTATTTGGTGGAATAGCGGAGCTAGCCCATAGGTGTATTTAGACCCTAGATACTGGTGTATTTTATCAATATAAAGAGGACAAACTATGTTGCTCTGTTATCATAGTTACTTCAGTTGTATCTACCTGTTGCTTAACAGATTGATCATGAAAAGGTCATGAACAAGTTCAGATGATGATTATGTCTGAGTGTCTTTATGTATGCTTTCCATATGTCACACCACTTCAGTGACTAGATGTCCAGTTTTACTATGGTCTCATTTACTAATTGTCTCATATAACATTCTCACTTCAGTTTAGCTTAACTAAAAAGTGTTATTGCCAACACACTGATGAGTTTTGGTTTTCAAGCTGAATATGTCAGGATTATAGAAGCGAACAAAACAAAAAAAAAAGAAAAAAGCAAAGAAACCATCCTAGTCTTTTTCTTGCAAATTGAACAGTTTGGTCTTGGAAATTACTCACAATAAATGCAATTTTTTTTCACCTTTCCTGTTACTATACTGAGTGATAGTCAATTGTTTTACAGCCACCTCAGAAGATACTGCTTTTCTACAGAACTGCTTTGAGTTAAAACTTTTCTTAAAACTATAATACCTATGCTAGCAGAAAATAAAATTATATATTTATATATACAGAAAAAAAAAAGGCAATAAAATAAATCCACCATTTTTTTGCAACAGCTGCCATTTAAGTAGTCTTTTTGACAGTATGGAAGCTTCTTTATATTTCCCCTGTTCCTCCAAATATGATTTTACACAAAGTATTATCCTCATGTGATTGATAATAACTTGAAATCATGCTAATCTCTGACACAGCAGGTTTTTGATAGCTCTGTAAAAACCTTAATATCATTGCTTCAGGCAAGGTAACAGGTGTAATAGTCTTCTATAATTCATGTTTAATACCTTAGTGACAGAGAGGAATCACATGTCCTTGATCCAAAATCCTCAACTATGCTTATATCTCCCTCCCTCTAGAAAATACTTTTGAAAATTGCTAAATCTAGTCCAAATTTAACAGTATTGGGAAAATTTTTTACCAGTATAAAACCCAGTGTAATTCAAACACAACTCATGTCATGCCAAATATGTATTTTACAGGGTTTTTTACACTCTTCTAAACTGTCTTCTACAGTTTAAACATCCAAAAGAGATTTCAGTTACTCACATTTCACCTGCCAAGAATATGTCACAAATGGGAATTGGAGACATGAATGAAAATATCTTCATACTCTAGTTTATATAATCTGTTTACCTTTTGAAGTGTATCGTTTAACACAAACCTTAAGGAAAGTTGTGTGTTTGGTTTCTTTGAAAGATAAAGCCCCAATCACTGTGAAAACACAGTCATCCTTTAACAATGTGGTTGAGGGAAAAAAACATGGGAAAAAACCCCTTACACAATCTAAATTTTATGTTTGCAATGAATGTAGGAGATATTTAAAGAAGGACAAAACAGTGTCTCTTATGTAAGCTATGAAAATGCAAAATATTTCTATCTAGGCACATGAAGATAGTCCTGTGTTCTCCCAGATTCTAAAATGATTAGACATGACTCCTGTTTGTGCAGCAGCTGGCAGAGCTGTGCCTAGAAACACTAAGCACACAAAGTATACGAGTTTCAGTATCATCTCTGTAGTCACACACATTTCAGTTTCCTTTGAAGTTTATTAAATAATGATCAGCTCCATTAGGCACTTAGACATACCCTAATCTTTTGAAACAACTCCGTACTGTCATTATCTTAAGAAAGAAATGCAGCAAGTATAATTTCTGTATCAGTGCAAATGTTCTGTCACTTATTCCATACAGTTAAGCTTGATCTTAAATTATGCAAATACAACACTACTGTTTTAGGTTACCAGAAAAATGAAGATTGTAGGACTAAGAAAATTACTCTAGGTGGACAGTGGAAAATATTATCTATCTGAATATCTACATCTCAAGCATCTTCCCACCTGGTTTAGTCTATTGTTCTATGATTCTGTTCTTAAGTAGATATGATGATGTATATAAACCTTCTATTTTAATACCTTAATAGTATTAGTGTAAGAAAAAAAACAATACCTGAGAATTATTTATTTTCATATAGTCAGAACAAGAAACTATGATTAAGCATTTTGCTTTCAAAACACACAAAAAAGTTCTAAATAACTTTACTGTAAATTAAGGTGATCAGCTGAATCAGTCTTGAAAAATAATTGTAGATAAGAAAAAAGGTTAAATCAAGAAGCAAATAAAAGTATTCCAGGGAAGGCTTAGTACAAAATTTAGCCTTCTTTATTAGATTTCCCATTAAAAAGCAGTGCAGCTTGTATATAGTGCAGCTATTAAACATGTACATATGGGTTTGTGATAACTAATACCATGCTGTCTATATAATAAAGGAACTTCAGACATCGGTTTCAATGACAAAAGGAAGCCAGATTAGTGATAAGAAAGAGGAGATACCAGGATGTATTAATATGAAGATGGAAAAAAATAGCATATGCCTTCACTCAAAGATGAGTGTGTCAGAATTTGTATTTAAATCAGAGATTTGTTCCAAAGAACAAAATGTCATTTTTTTCAAGTACTCATTCCAGGTAAGACTTTAGAACTCTCAGGGAGAAATAGCTGATTAATTTTGTGTAAAAAAAAAAGAGGCATTTTATAATCAGTTAAATGTAGTTTACCTTTAATTAAAGGGAAAAAAATATTTTGAAAATCAGTTAAATATTTTTGCAATACCATCAAAATAGCAATGAATTTTGGCTATTAGAAGTATGAATAAGAATTTTTGTGGTTTTTGTACAGATCTAATGTTAAATTCCATTCATGATAAAAATTTATTTGTCTGGTAGGGTTTGGAATTTTATTAATTCTCTCTAAGACAATGGTGTTTGATCTTGTTAGTGACAGTATGATAGGTTTTGGGCGGTTATTTTCTTCTCTCCAAAAGATCTGTTTATTAAATAAGTATTCATAAGCAAAAGCATGCTATGATTATGTGCCAGGTTTGGTCAGAACTCATACCTACATTACTATTTGATACAAATCCACTAAGGACAGATCAATATAATTACAAATACTTTCTTTGATATGTTATTTGTCAAAGGTAACAGCTGAAGGGAGCTTAGTGATTCCCATTAGAGACAATGGTATTTTGCACTCCCCTACTTTGTAGATCTAATATGGTTGATTTTACAAGGGAAGAAACATTAGCTATTGACTACAAATAGCAGTAATCACAGAGTAAAGCAAAGTGCTTTGATCATAAAAATAGGGACAGAACTTACTTAGAGTTAAAAGATGAAGATTCTAATTATTGTCTTCTATTTGTTCTATCTTCATCATGCAGGTTGTGTTGTAAGATAGAATTTTGTAATTACCATATATACGTTTTCAGATTTTTTTTCAATTTTCAGATTGAGGTGGAAAAAGATATATAAAGTAGGTATTGGCCTTCCCATAAAGGATATATTACTTCCTCTTATCTTCCTGAACTCAAACACTAGTCTTATTAATCACAGCGAGGCTTGATTGATTTTTTCTTAAAATAATTTCCATTTTAAGTTGAAACCTAGGATGATTTCAGACATTATGTTATTCTCATCATCCACACCAGTGGGACACAACTTGCGACTCTTGAACCATATATGCTTCTTAGGTAATGTAATTCTGTGCAATTACTTAACATACAGGAAAAGAAAAAGGTTTCTGTCTATTCCAAGAATGTTATCACAGAACGATATACATGATAGGTTCCTTCAGAATTTTAGGAATACGCATTATTTATAAACTGAATTCTAACAACTTGGTTTATGTTTAAAAAATTAACATAGAATTTTTAGGATCTAGAATTGCTTGCTTATAAAGAAAAATCTAATCAATACTTGCTTGTTCAAAGCTTCTTTCAGAGAAGTAGTGCTGATCCTGTTCAAATCCAAATATGTGGTGAAATTATAGATAAAGAAAATAAGATAATAATTACAGAAGTAGATTTAGTAATTGAACTTTAGATTCTTTAATGTATGAATCATGTTGTAATTATGTCCTTAATAGCTCCTATATAAAAGCTTGTCAGGATATTCTTTATGGACCCAAATTGCCACTTTAATAATTATTATTAAAAAAACCCAATTTAGTGACAAAATTTATGTTCATTTGCTTAGTGAGGAGAGATTTTACCTCCAAGTATTTAGTGACTGGATAAATTAAAAAGGTTGGTATTGTATACAAGGTCATGTAAATTAAAGACAAAATATTCTTCAGGAATCATAGAATGGTTTAGGGTGGAAAGGACCTCTGAAGGTCATCTAGTCCAACTCCCCTGCAGTGAACAGGGACATCCTCAACTAGATCAGGTTGCTCAGAGCTTTGTCAAGCCTCACCTTCAATATCTCCATGGCTGGGGCCTCAACTACCTCTCTGGGCAACCTGTTCCAGTGTTTCACTACCCTCATGGTAAAGAACTAATTCCTAACATCCAATCTAAATCTGCCCTTCTCTAGTTTAAAACCATTGCTTCATGTCCCATCACTACAGGCCTTTGTGAACAGCCCCTCTCGGGCCTTCCTGTAGGACCCCTTCAGGTACTGGAAGGTCACTGTTAGGTCACCCTGGAACCTTCTCTTCTCCAGGCTGAACAACCCCAGCTCCATTAGCCTATCTTCATAGAAGAGGTGTTGCAACCCACTGATAATTTTTATGGCTCTCCTATGGACTCATTCTATGAGGTCCATGTCCCTCTTGTACTGAGGGCTCCAAAGCTGGACACAGTACTCCAGGTGAGGTCTGAGCAGAGTAGAGCAGAGTAGAGCAGAGTAGAGCAGAGTAGAGCAGAGTAGAGCAGAGTAGAGCAGAGTAGAGCAGAGTAGAGCAGAGTAGAGCAGAGTCACCTCTCTCAATCTGCTGGCAGCACTTCTTTTCATGCAGCCCAGGATGTGATTGGCCAAACTGCAAGCACACACTATCTGCTTATGCCCAACTTCTCATTCCCCAGCACTCCCAAATCCTTTTATGCAGGGCTGCTTTCTATCACCTCATCCCCCAGCCTGTACTGATGATGTGGATTGCTCCGGCCCAGGTGCAGGACCCTGCACTTGGTCTTGTTGAACCTCATGAGGTTCAGCTGGGTCCACCTCTCCAGCTTGTTATGGTCGTTCTGAATGACATCCCATCCCTCTGGCATATGGACAGCACCTCTCAGCTTAGTGTCGTCTGAAAACTTGCTGATGGTGCACTCAATCCCACTGTCTATATCATTGATAAAGATATTAAACAGTATGAGTCCCATTACAGACCCTTGAGGGACACCACTTGTCACTGTTCTCCATCTGGACTTCGAGCCATTGACCACTAACTACCCTCTGGATGCAACCATTCACCTCTATCCCTTCAGCGGCAATCATGAATGAGGAAATCAACAGGAAGAAGCAACAGGTCACCTCATGGCTCCGGGACTGATGTCATCAGCAGGGCTTGGGGTTCTTTGATCATGGGCTGCTATACGAGACACCTGGCCTGATGGTGGCAGGTGGGATGCACCTGTCCCAGATAGGGAAAAGGGTTCTGGGACAGGAGTTAGCAGGGCTCATTGACAGGGCTTTAAACTGGATGTGAAGGGGGAAGGGGACGGGGACATAACTGGGCCTGTAAGGAATAAGCCCAAAAGATGTATGCCAGGGCTCATAGGATAGTGGACTAGAGAGAACTTGCTCTACTATTACATTTGAGACAAGGGATAGAGTTTAGAAACTGTGGAAGAAACTGAGAAAGGTCTGGTAGGAAATGGGACCCACACTCACGAATGGTGTTGGAACCATTAGCTCATCTGAAGTGCATCTATACCAAAGCACACAGTATGAGCAACAAATAGGGGAAGCTTGAAGCCATGATGCACCAGGAAAATTATGATATGGTGACTATGACAGAAACGTGGTAGGATGCCTCACATGACTGGAGTGCCACAATTGAAGGCTACAACCTCTTCAAGAGGAACAGACAGGGAAGGAGAGGCAGGGGAGTGGCCCTGTATGTTAGAGAATGCTATGAGAGCTCAGAAATCAAGTATAGTGATGATGGGATTGAGTGTTTGGATTAGGTTAAAGACCAGTAAAGTCGATATTGCTATAGGAGTCTGCTATAGCCCTCCCAACCAAAGCAGTGAGGTGGATTAAGCTTTCTATAAGCAGTTAGGAGAAAATCCGCAGTCACTTCCAGTTGTTCTTGTGGGGGACTTTAACCTCCCAGGTGTCTGCTGGGATACAACACAACAGAGAGGGAACAGTCCAGGAGGTTCTTGGAATGTGCGGAGGATAACTTCCTCAGACAGCTGGTAAGTGAGCCAACCAGGGAAGGTGCCCTCCTGGACATTATGTTTGTGAATAGAGAAGGTCTTGTGGA
>VWZK01006315.1:0-16188 GCA_013396935.1 Baryphthengus martii | reverse complement strand
CCCTTGCTGCAATTTAGAGTGGTTATCTACTTGTTGGTTTACTTTTTTTTTTTTTTCCTTTCTGCTGTTTTCCCCCCTTGGAAGAGCTAAACTCTGTCTTCTCTAGAACCCACTTCCGCACTCCTAGCCCCACTCTCAGCAGGTAGGAGGAGTCTGCAGCTGGTTTTCCTCTTTAGCTTCTGTGTCTGAAGCTAAACAAATGGAGTTGCTTTAGCCTGTCCCTGGGCCAGGTACCTCAACCGGCAGTCACCTCGATATGTCTTCCGAACTCCCTGCTTTTAGCTGGCATCTTTCTTGAAAGATGTCCCTTTCTTGAAAGGGGCATTCACTGTAGACTGGCAAGTGAAGCCTGGTGTGCAGTTACCTTTCATCAGTACAAAAGCACCCTCCTCAGCTTCTTTACCATGACCTCCAAATCTGTATTTGCAGTCTGAAGGGCTGTAAAGGCTTACTCTCTCCTATATGTAGGATATTTGTGTCTGCAAGTTTGTAAGATTTCCCTTGGTCCTTTCTCCCAGTGTGTCCACATCCTTCTGAAGAGCTGCTGTCTCCTCCAGTTCATTGGCTGCTTCCCTCACTTGATACAGCTACAAACCTCATGAGGGGGAGAGTTTATATTATCCCTTTGGCCACGTCACTGATGTAGGATTTAACCAGTAAGTGCCCCAGTATTGACCCTGAGGATAACTTGATTCCCAGTTTGACTGAGTCACTGGCTGTTGTCCATCAAGCCTTTCCTATGCTCCTGTAGGCCATCCATCCAGTCTGTATTTCTATGACATGACTATGAGGCTGCTGCGGAACACTGCTTTGAAAGCCTTGCTCAATTTATGTAAGCAACATTCACCATTCTATTGAGGGTGCCCTCAGTTCCCTCACCCAGATATTAAACAGAACAGGCGCCAGCACTGAGCCCTGGGCAACACTACTTGTGACCAGATTTAACTCCATTCATCACTACTCTTTGGGCCCAGGCATCCAGCCAGTTTTTCACCCAATGAAGAGTACGTCCATCCAAGCCATGGGCAGCTAGTTTCTCCAGGAGAATGCTGTGGGAAATGGTGTCAAAGGCTTTAATGAAGTCCAGGTAGACACATCCACAGCCCTTCCCTCATCCACTAAGTATCATAACACAAATGAAACTTCTGTAGTTGTCTTAACTGAATGAAACGGAATCAAGATCCTAAATACTCCACCATCAGCTAACACATGAGTAGACCCAAAGCGTTCCAAGAGAAATAGTTGTATGCACAGTCTGGCTTATGAAAATATATATTTGGTATAGGAAAATATACAGACTTATTATTCCTTTATTGTAGTTGTCAGGCATGTAAGACAGGATTTTTTTGTTGTTTTTTTTAAATACAGGAAATACCACTTCATAGGAATTATGTTTCACTGCCAAACACAGATGAGCCTTAAAATCCCTTTAGAGGAATGCATAGGAGTTGCTTCTGTATCTTAGTTCTTGAAAGTTTTCCATTCATACACAACTGTTGTAAATGATATTTACCATTTCACACAGTCGGCAATCAAAGATATACTAAGTTTTGAGAAATGTTTCAAAATTTGTAGAAATAACTAGCCATTCTATAATAATGACACTTTATGCAATAGTAATCAATAATCTGATCTTTATAATAATTGAGTATGTATATACCACATTAATATGATCCTTAACACTGTGGGTGATGTGTAATATATTTATGGATGTCAAGTTCATTTTTTCTCTAAAAAGCTTTTTTATTTCCTGTGTCTACATTAAAACGTCAGGTCCTATTTTTTTTTTTTTTCTGAGCCCTTGCTGTTTGTTTATAATTTAACAGTATTGATGCTTTCTGGTTTTGGCATTTTATTCTTCTACTCATCCCCCAATCTCATTTAAGAGCGCTGTACCCTCTGTTGATGCAGCTCTGAAGTATCTTAATATGCAGCACAGTTCCATCTCTAATGCAGTACTTTATGTATTAACTAAATTATGTATATGACATTCCTCATCCGAAAAGAAATAAATGAACTCCAGCTTCAGTGAGCAAGTCAGTATTGTAGATGTTCCAGTTATTGTCAGAAGTGGGAGCTTATCTGGAAGATGAAGAAATTTTGAGCGTCTAAGTCAGCCTACAGTACTTCTGAAATTTCTGAAAAATTCCTATAGGTTGTAAAAAACAGGAATTCTTGTTTCCCTGTGGGCTTTATTCCACTTGTTTGGAAATCTGCAGCTTTCTGTTAACATCATGTATGTGCATACCTTGTTTTCTTGCTCTCTGGATGCCGTGGCAGCAGGAGAATGCTGAGGGAACACTTTGTGATTACATTAAGGTTGTTTTATGGAAAAAAGACCACGCTTTGTTGCTGGTGAGACTGATTTTAGCAGTGCTTTATTTTTGTATTATGGCAATGCTTTCTGGCAATCATCAAGACCAGTGGCGGTGTGCTACCAATAGGCACTAGGAAGCACATTTGAGAGATACTAAATATCTAGTCTGGCCACACACAGGAAATCTTTGGACTTGGCTTTAACTCTTAGTGCTCACTCCTTGTCCTTCTCCCTCTGAAAACAAACTGCCTTTTGTAGCAGCAACAGCAGAAAGGTACAATCTCTCAAAGATGAGAGCAGCCTGCAAGCAATGTTGGTTTTCAAGGCTCTTAAGTCCCATATAGTCCTCTAGATCAGACTTCCAGTCTGATCAAGTGACTGTCCTCCTCTCCACCTCCATTTTCTCTTGCAGGTACTACTTGACTCCCTTAGACTCTGAAACTGCTGTTAAATATAGTAACAAGGGTACTGAGACTAGACCTCACCTGTAAAGGCTCAGGCAAGAGGAAATTTCGTGCTGAAGCCTGTTTGTGTTCTTCCTTCATCACAAGATCTCCTGCCTTCATTACCAGCAAATGAGATTTCCTTGGTCTTGCTTTTTCACCAGTGTTCTCATAGGAGCCTTTCTTGTTTCTCATCACATTCCACACCTATTTTGCTCCCACTGAGCTTTGCTTTCTTGATCTTGATTTGCCTTGTTTAATATTGCCATGTAATGTTTTTGCATGATGCAAGATTTTGTTTCTCTACAGTCAGATTTATTCTTTTGTATTGCCACATCGTAGATGAGTGCATATACCTGGGAGGAGGATATTTTTATTACTTGTTGAAACTTCTCACATCCAGAGATTAGACTCTCTTCTGTTCTGGAATTTACACTGTAATGTTATTTCATAAAAGGACTTCCTTGCTGAACTCTTCTCTGCTACTAGTGTTGAAGAAAAAAAGGATGTGATAAGAATCAGGATTAAAAGGAGCAGGAAAATGTACCAGTTCGGTTCAGAACTAGAGATCAGGAGTGAAGACAGGAAAATCTCTCTCATATTGGAGTCATCATTGTATTGCCGAATGGCAAAATCTACTTAAGATCCCTCCCAATATGTTGCAGTCTGTACTTCCCAGACCTGTAAACTCTTTCACTGACAGAAATCCAGTATGACAACTGTCCGTATATGGTAAATTCAGTATCTTTTTCCTCCCCGCCCCCCCCCAAGAATTTGAGATAGTGTCATTGATACAGAAATACTTGTAGCTTCACAATGCACTTGAGGATCTAACCAAACATTTCAGAAGCTTGTAATCTCAAAACACTTTCACACCCTTTTCAGGCAAGTGCTGCAAGAAGATAAAACGTTAGGCAACTGCAAGTTTCAAGCATACTGAGCAGAAAAGTGAACATCATGAATTCCCTCTGGATGAAAGTTCTGAACATTTTAATGTCAACTCTGCTGCTTCTTATGTCATTATTTTTGTCCAGTGCAAGCATTTCACTTCAGTTACTTTCTTAAATGAGAGGACCTGACTAGGTACTTTTGCAAAATATCCCTTTAGCCACATCAAGAATCATCTCTTGGTTTTGGTTGGTTTCCTTGGGATTTTTTTTATCAATATCCTTGTCATTACAGAGAACTGATGTCAGATGTTTTCATTTTGGTTTTATTTGAACTGCTTAACTTGGTAGTCACTAACAGATTTTAGTGTTTGGTTAGGGTTTTTTTAAATGTATCAAAGGCATAATTTCCGAGAATTCAAAAGCAACATTTCTGCTTTTGCTTTTTTAATGCTTTTATCTCCCATATCATAGGTCTTCCACTCTTTACCACCTTGTTTCTGGTGTATTTTTTTACCTTTACTAATACAGCCTGTGACTTATGTCAGAAAACGCCGTAATCTAAAACTACTTTAACAGCATCTGACATTCTAAGTTTGAAAGCAGGTGAGGAAATTTAGGTGGATTGCATAGGCCCAAATAACGTGCTGGGGTAGATGCCAGTTACTAATCTCTTATCTTTGTTCTTTAGGTAGAATTCAGGAAGATTGTCACTGCAAGGTGTGATGTAACTGATGTGTCTCGGTGGAGATAGTGTCAGCTATTTATTATTGCCCTTCCTATTTCTGCTAATGAAATTGGCCTGCTACTAAAGTCAGGCTGAATAGGTTAGAAACTTCGTTATATCAACAGCAAGGTTCAATCTGACAAAGTTAATAGAATTTCTTTCTGCAGATTTTACAGAACACAGCATCCCAGATTCTTTCTGCACTGTGGTTTGGGAAAAAGCATTAGAGCAAAATACGATGTAGTTTCATTAGTTTCCAGAAAAACTGCTTTCTCCCAACAATATTTAGAGAACCAAAATAGGCTTGCTTTAGCCCATCGTAATAGAAAAGGATATTTGCGGTGTTCTATAGAGAACGTTCTTGTGCTCTTACAGAGCAAATTATGGCTCTAGTCTGTATCAGATTTGAATTTCCATGTTTTTTTTCAGTGAAGTGGTGTTCAAGGTGATTAGGGATGTGTAATCTTTCCCAGCATGATGTATAAACTCATTCTGCTTTCACTTCATGCCTCCTCTTTACGCTCACACACCGGTAGCGGAACATTAACCTCCATTTTAATTCTACAATGTTAACACGTAGCTCTGTGTAGTGAAGACGGTAAAGAAAATCAAATCATATGCCTCAGAGATTCAGACTCTGACCTGCATGGGGGTCAGAAAGACTCCCCAGCTGCAAACAAGGACATATGCCAGATGAATCTTGAAGGTGTTTTGTCTTTTTTTTTTTTTTTTTTTTTTTCCCCGAAGCACCAATTGCTGTAGGTGGAAATAGGATACCAGACGAATTGGCAGCAATCAGATACGTTCAGAAAGTTTCAAACTAACGTTTACTCACTGTCTGATCACATCAGAGAAAAACAGTTGTTGTCTTCCTCTCTTTTTCCCCTGCAATGAGAGATGTATTTACTAACCATTTAATCAAGAGCAGGATATAGTCTTTGAAATGCCAAAAAGACATTTGTATTTCTGAATACATGGCGAGATTTAAGAACATAATGTGGAAAGTGTGGAAACTGACTTCCACAGTGAACAAAAGATGGATAATCTTTGGAGAGTTGTGAATCTGAATGGGATTTCTGAGACCTTCTAAAGCACAGAATAGAAAAATAAATAAAGTAAAATAGAAGTATCTCATGGGTAGGAGTGGAAATGCAATCCGAGACCTAAATACATGTACAGAGATTAAATCCATGGCCTCATGGATCAGTTACATGTCTGTAGGAAGTGATTAAAGTGCCAGTGGAAACTTACTCTGGTACTAGAAAAAATGTAGTAAACCTGAGTGTTTATCTTTTTTTTTTCTTTCTCTTCAAACCTTGACTCTCCTCTGGTTTAGATTTTTTTTTTTTCCCCAAGTATTTAAATTTTGCTACTAGTTTAACTAGTTAGAGTTACAAATGTTCTGAAGGTCTTTGACAGTCCTTACAACTAACTTATGGAACCACTGTGTTTAGGACTCCACGCACCATTCCTAATGTATCCAAGCATCAGGCCATTTTTCTGCTTTAGCTTAGCAGGCTGATTTGAAAATCCAGTCATGCTAAGGATTTGTGCTGAAAAAATTTTTATTGACCTCTCTGATACTTGGTATACACCAGGATGCTATGTTTTGAAAAATAGCCAGAAATCTTTATTTTCTAGAATAATGGAGGATTATATACAGTTTCAGTGGGAGTACACATGAATGTTTAATGACTGTAACTTCTATAACCGTAGCTTTTCTTAAAATGATAAGAAGCTTTTATCTACATGATCAGTTTTGGAATAGAGTTTCTTCTTAATTCAGTATGCAGGGTGGGCAGTTTTAAATTAGTGAACGTGGAGTATCCTTATTGCTCAAGGAATGGCCACAGATGATCTTCATGTAACTTGGTTCTGATATAGAAACAGTTATTAATCCCTTTCATGCATAGTTTTCCCCACCCATATTTTGTTATTCTAAGACTGAGGGTATATTTTAGGTTTCACAACACTCCTGTGAATTGAGGTCGTTCTTGTTTCTCTGCTCATCCTTTTTAAAACAAGAAAAACAAATTTCCTTTAAATTTAGGTATCAGGTTGAAGAAAAAAATCCTCTTTTCTCTGAGTACGTAGCATTATATAGAACTTAGTATTTTTGAAGCACAACACCAATTAAAAAAAAAAAAATCAGTTTGGAACTTTGAAAACTTCGGACACTGAACTTCTCAAGTGACAGAGATAAATAAGAGTTCTAGTGGTATCTAAACAGCAATGGTTGTAAGAGTTTGAATGTAAGCACAATTTGCTATAAAGTAAATTGTTATAGGATGTTATAGGTAGGCACTGTCTTCCTATAACAAATGCTATATTCAATAAAATTTCAAGAATTCTGTTGTGTAACATTGATAGGACAGTCATGGGTGTGGTATTACCAGAAATCAATAGCTTAGTTGGTCAAACTTATAAAATCTGAACATAAAGGAGTATTTAATGTAAATTACTGTATCTACTAGGGTTTTTTTCTGTAGTATATTTAGTATTTCAGCTCTGTTTTAAACAGTAATACTGAAAATGTAAAAAGTATCATTATGCGAACTACATATCTTTGTGAACTTAGGGTAAGTTAATAGGGAGTGATTGAATTTTTTAATTTACTTTTTTAATGGATGAAAATATTACTATGAATGAGAGAAAGAAGGCATTTTCTAAAGCTATGGAAATATAACTGGCTTAATACACATTTTGCAAATACCAGCATTTCTATCTTTTCTTTTTTTTTTTTTTTTTAAATTATGGGTGCCTTGGGCTGTGCAGTTTTGTCAAGGGTTAGGGCTGGACTGGCCACTACATAACTGTCAGATGCTCTCTATTAACCCCTCACCTTTCCCATAGAGGAAGAGAAAGGGAATAAAGGAGAGAGATTTAAGAATTGGAAAAGAAAAACGAAAAGCTTTAATTAAAACGATAATATGAAATATATACAAATATATTAAAAATCAATACCGAACCCCCACCCTAGTCTCTCCCCTGATGACAATTATACCACTGATGTTGTGGAGCAGGGAAGCCCCAGGCTGGACTCAGTGGCAGATGATGTGTATTAGGTTTGGGTGAGCTGGAGTTAATTTTCCCCAGAGCAGCTCTTACGGTGCTGGGCTTTGTATTGGGAGGCAGATAAGATGCCAGTGCTGGGGCTGTGCAGCACTCGCACAGCACTAAGGCTGGCTTTCCAACATTTTCTGCCCCCATTCCCTCGCCTGCCCTGTGCACCCCCCCCCCCAACACCGCAGTGAGATGGGGTGGGCAAGATCTTGGGGGCGGACGCAGTCAAGACAGCTGACCCAAACTGACCAAAGAGATATTCCACACTATGTGACGTCAGCTCAAGTATAAAAGGGAGAGAAAGGAGGAGGGGCTCAGGGTTATCCGTTTGTGAAGAAGCTTGTCCTCCAAGCAACTGCTATGCGTACCTGAGCCCTGCTTCCTGGGAAAGGCCAGACATCCCCTGCTGATGGGAAGTAGAGAATAAAATCTTGTTTTGCTTCTCTGTGCGTGCACGCGGCTTGCTTTTTCCTATTAAACTGCCTTTATCGTACCCTATGGGCTCTTCCCATCTTATTCTCTCCTCCCTTGTTGTGCTGAGGGAAGTAGGGGGCAGTGATAGAGCAACTTGGTGGGTACCTGGCGCTCAGGCAAAGTCAACCCACCACAGATGGGAACTAGATTCAGAAGCTGGATTCTGGAACTGGATTCAGAAACACATGGATTGAGATCAAAAACAGAACGGACAGAGGCCTCCTTCGACACCAGTCATTGGAGAAAAGATCTTGACCCTCATAATCCTTCAGCTTTGTACTGAATATGCCATATATGGGATTGAAACTTTCGCTGGTCAATTTAGGGTCCCCTGTCCTGTCTGCTCCTCCCTACAGGTGTGACCTCTTACTTTAGAGTGTCCCGACAAGGCACACAAGATTGAGCAGTGACCTTGGTCTGCACAGGAAAAA
Source organism: Baryphthengus martii (assembly GCA_013396935.1). Classification (NCBI taxonomy): domain Eukaryota; kingdom Metazoa; phylum Chordata; class Aves; order Coraciiformes; family Momotidae; genus Baryphthengus; species Baryphthengus martii. Next base: position 7,846 of record VWZK01006315.1, on the reverse strand, counting down.
GTATCAGCAAGAGTTTTTCTGCTCACCGATCCTTGGTAGTAACTCTAAGCATGGAGTGTTATCACTGCTGGAAGCAGGCACTGCCTCCTTTTTTTTTCCCAAGTAGCCCCACAAATTTCATTAGTAACATTTTGATAATGTGACTGGCAAGAAACTGTGCTGTGAATTATTGGTGTCTTGGGAATCTGGCAGCTCATTCTCTTACTTAATAAAATTAGAGTTGTTCTGATAGTGAGAGATGGGCAGCACCAGACTGTGCCAAGAAAGATGAGAAATGCCATCTTTACCGAAGGTTCTGGGGAGGTGAAAGAATTAAAGAGAGTTTTTGCATTTTTAGACTGTGAATTCTATTAGTGAGTAATATTAGAAATGATAATGGCTCCTTACTGCCTGGATGGCCACCTCATTTCCATCGGTATCACTTTACTGGCTGCAGTGTCCCATTTACTTGAATGTGTAAATGGAAACTCTTAAAAATAACAGCGTAACTGGCAGGCCTGCTAGAGATAGGTTATGAATATTTTTTTTTTCCTCTTATCTTATATTGGTGGAGAATGTAGTTGAAAATTCTTTTGGCCATTACAGATGTTTGAATGAGGCTATAAGAAACACCCCAAGCCCAAAAGCAGTGATCAGCTGCAGAGGGTAATGCAGTTGTAATGACATCCCTTCTTGAAAATAACTTTGTCTGCCATCTAGCTCTTGCTGTGCCAGCTCGCTCCTGTAGACATCACTGAGAATGTGCTAGGAGCCAATTTGCCACAGTTTATATACTTCTCTGATAGCGTTGACATCTGGTTAACAGGTTTATTGAAATTTACTATCAAGATTTGTATACTGAAAAGCCTTTCAGTGCACTGAACCTACTGTTGTTTCGTGTGGGCACTAGCGATACAGCCAAGAGCAGTCTGAGGAGACTTGAGGACCACAGAGCACTGTGAGTGGTGGTAACGGACTCTGGAGCACAGGTACTTGTCTCTCTACAGTGAAGGGGGTGCTGGTTGATAAGAAGCTCCACATGAGCCAGCAGTGTGCACTCACAACCCAGAAAGCCAATCATGTCCGGGGCTGCATTAAAAGACGCGTAGAAAGCAGGTCGAGGGAGGTGATTCTGCCCCTGTATCCTGTTCTGGTGAGGCCCCGCCTGGAGTACCGTGTTCAGCTCTGTGGCCCTCAACTTAACAAGGACATGAACCTGTTGGAGTGAGTCCAGAGGAGGGCAACAAAGATGATCAGAGGGATGGAACCCCTCTCTTAGGAGGACAGAATGAGAGAGTTGGAATTGTTCAGCCTGGAGAAGGCTCTGGGGAGACCTTATAGTGGTCTCCAGTACCCAAAGGGGGCCTCCAGGAAAGCTGGAGAGGGACTTTTTACAAGGGCCTGTAGTGATAGGACAAGGGGTAATGGTTTTAAACTTAGAGTGTAAATTTAGATTAGACATAAGGAAGAAATTCTTCACTCTGAGGGTGGTGGGACACTGGAACAGGTTGCTCAGAGAGACTGTGGATGTTCCCTCCCTCAAATTGTTCAAGACCGGGTTGGATGGAGCTTTGATCAACCTGGTCTAATGGGAGGTGTCCCCTGCCCATGGCAGGAGGTTGGAGCTTGATGATCGTCAAGGTCCCTTCCAACCCAAACCATTCTATGATTTGAAGATTTTTAAGACTAGCCAAGGTTGTTGCTTAGCAGCACCCTCAGAGTAAGGTCGTAGGGCCTTTAACTATTCTGGAGAGCCAGGAGTGCTGCAAGGGACACCCAAACTATTTGTGGGGTGATTACCATGCAGTCCATATGAGACTTAATCCTGTCTTCACTGCAGTTCAACTGGGACCTAGACAGTAGGCTTCACATTACCCTCCACACTTAATTCACCTGGCAGCAAGGCAAAATCTGCTGTGGAGAAGAACTAGATTTAATAGCTGTTGAATCTGGGAGTGAAGCTGTCACACTCTGAACGAGCTGGCTACCTGTAGTCAACAGTAAGGAATTACAGGAAAAATACAGGCAGATTGTACTAGTATGGACTTGGCAGGGGTAATGATACTTCAGCCAGTAGGATGGGCTTTCCCAGTCATGTGCAAGAGTGAAAAAAATTCAAGTTCATGAGAATGGTTTCTATTTATCAAACTGAAAAGCTAAATAAAAGTTTGTTTTTCGCAGCTGGGAAGAGCATCAAGGGCAATTTGGCCTGCTTTTCTACTTCACCAGCATGTAGAAGGATACGGAGTTTTTCTGGGAGGAATATTGAATCCTGGAGTGTGATCCAAGCTTCTTTTGACTATGATGAAAACCTAAGGAGTTACTTCCTAGTTTCTTTAATTCCCTTTTGTGTCTAGAGCTTAGATTTTAACTTGGATCTTATGTACGTAGATGGCAACTCTCTAGGAAGACTTCCACTGAGAAGTACACTATGCTGTGCTTGTTGGAGCTGGAAGCTGTTCCTACCAAAGTTGCTTCGTAAAACATGATTTTAAAGTTGATTGAGTCCCCAGTGGTGTAAACCGGCATGAAATCAATTTAAATGAATAGAACTTGTTAGTCATTTGTACTTGGTCTGGTCCAGCGGATCACATTTCAGAACCGCATTTTCTGGTTTTTTGTTTGGCTACGTTACTCTGGCAGATGATAGAGTCATAGAATGGTAGGGATTGGAAGGGACCTATGGGGATCAAATGCAACCCGCCTGCCAGAGCAGGATCACCTAGCTGATTGATAGAGCGTTGTTTGTGTGTGCACGTGCACGTGAGTGTATGTGCCTATTTACTGGGAGATGACCGAGGGAAATGGTAGATTGCAGTCTCTGAAGAGTCTCCTCAGCGTGTGTGAGACTCTGCTGTCACAGCCGTTGCCGAGACGAGATGCCACACTGTTAAGTATACAGATCTGTGCTTTGCTCTCTTCAGTGTTTGCTTTGCAGAATGGCAAAGTTGTGCATATAGTACAGGAAGCTAGATTTGTGACTTGGGAATTTAGGTGAGAAAAGATTGTTCTTGAGGAAAATTATAATCACGTATAAGTGAAACTGGCTGTTTCTACAAGCGCTAAGTGTTGGGGATGGGAGGAATGGAGGGAGAAGAATCTTGTTCGGTACATATTTGTTTCCTGTAACGGATCTGTTCGTGGATTTTTGTCTTAAAGTGCTCTCACATCATCTGCATTATATTTGTAGTGTTAAATCTTGTCTTAGGCTTGTATGTAATGTAAAATGTATGATTCCACATCTTGTGTAAGTCCACTATTGTAAACGGATTGAAGAAGCAGTAATTTGCACAGCACTGAGAATTTTCTTGGTGTTATTTAGGATGAACGAAGTAGATACAACCTCAGCATTTTTTTTTCTAGGAGTGACGTGAAGGCTTCCTGCGTTCCAAGAAAATGCTAAAATGGTCATTACTAACTCACCGAGTAAATCCACTGCTATCAATCACCATTTTTCTTAAAGAAAAGAAAATCAAACCATTTTCTAAAGCAAACACACTTTCCTATCTTCTAAGTAGTATTTGCTGATTATATAAATGTATTAATATGCAGTGCATATGAGGGTTTTTTTGTAGCATGTTTGCCTCTTGGTCTAGCCTTGCATACCATGTTGTTTTATAGTATATTCTTTTTTTTTTCACAAATCCCCAAAATGCTGACAAAGTACAGTAGTTCCCGAGATAGTTATTTTGTTCCTAACATTCAAACATAATGTTAGCTCACATCTTCCTTTTAAATGTTCAGAATGAAAGGAATAATTGCTGCTGCTTAAACTTCAGCAAACAGGAATTTGATCAATATGATGCTGAAAACGGACATTGATACAGCAAATGATTAGACTGCTGCTTTCATTGCAAATGGAATTTGGGTAAGAAGATTCTGGAGAATAAGGATCAGCAGACGTGATACCAGTCAGGCCTATATAAATTTCACCTGGCATTTCTGTTGTCAGTGTGAAGTCTACTTAAGTGCACAATTTCATGGTTGGCCAGTTACCATCCTTGGCTGAATTTATTTTCGGTGCTGGTGAAAAAATAAAATTATTGGCTTGCCAGTTGCTGCTCAGAGGTTATAACCCTTGACCGTAAATACGTATTCCATCAGAATCTTAAATTTTTAATCCACTGTCTGTGTTTGTTGATGGAGGCTAAATAATGCTACTGGATAAACAGGCAGTTAATTGCACATCTGTGAGATAATTAATTACAGGACAGTGAATTGCAGAGTTTCTTTTACTTTGTTTTTCCTTAAGTAAACAGTAAAGAACAAACCCTTTTTCCTTTATGTATATAAGAACATTCACTAATGTTTCTTAAATGGCTCATACAGCTGAAAACTGAGATCCATTTGTTTAAAAGTAGTGTTTAATTCTTGTGCTGATTGACCTAATGTTATATTAGTGTCTGCTAATAGCCTTACTGGCTCCAGGAGGAGTTCCTGTGGCTGTCATCTGGGATTTTCCTGTCCTTTAATCTGTACTTTTAGTCTTGTGAGTGTAGTAGTCTTGTGAGTTTTGTTAAATGTCTGGTTTAGACACTTTTTACTTGGGAAGCAGTTTATGGAAAACCTGATTCTTTAGCTTTGGGCCGAAGGGAATTTTCTTCCCTTTTATTATGAAAATGTAGTAGACGTGATTTTTAGGAAACTAATTAGTGACAGTACTGATCTAAAACGTTATCTGCCAACTGTCCTGAAAATAGGTTCCCATTCTGGTGTTGGCATGTGACAAACTTGCAGCTTAGGGAAAGAAAAGGAGAGGAAAAAATGCAGGGAATGGAGGAGATAAGAAAAACCTTGTCTAATACAGAAGATCTCCGTCTCCCTTCCTTCTCCCCTCTCCCCAGCAGATGGCTGCTGAATTGGTCTGAGGGGAAAAGAGCTCCCACGGAAATAGCACAGGGGAAAAGTGTCACAGGCTTTGAAGCCCCGTAATATGCTTGTCTCAGGTGCTGACAAAATTGCAGATTTTATGGCATGATTTTGTGAAAGATTCGCTGTCTGGAACATTTTAAATCTTACCCTACAGAACTGCAGTTGGATTTGTATACAGAATGTCACAGAACTTCATTTATATCCTATTGTTTATACGTTCTTTACACACTCTAATCTCAGCTGGTTTAAAAATCTGCATTTTATTCTTTACAGTACCCTTGAGGAATGATAGTCTGCTTTCTTGTAAGTGTAATCACCTTTCAAAGCCTTTATGGGAGGATATCAGTGTGACTAACAGCACGTGTGTTTCCAATAGCATATATTACGGTTTGAAGCGCTGGTAAGGGCTTAGCTAGATCTAAATGCTGAGAAAAATCTTATCCAAGTTCTCCTCAAAAGGAATTGTGACTAAGTATGGTAACTTACATTAAGGTAGACCTTAATGCAGCTTGAAAGAACCCAAAACCATTGTGCAATTTTGTCTCCCAAGTTGCTTATATTAAAGTTCATAAGACTTCTGATGAGTAGCAAAAGGACTGTCCCGACACGAATGCGGTGTGAGGTTTCAGAACTCTCTGAATCTATACTGTAATCTTGCTGGACGAGTCCATCTCTAAATATTTTACTACTTTGGTTTAAGTATTTACAGAATGTAAGATATTTATGTCTAATTCATATTAGAACAATTTTCAGACCAGTGCTTTCTGGTTTACTTGTAATTTGGCTGGCCTCATTTATAATTAAAAGAGAAATTGAGTCATCACATCTTAAAACTTATATAATGAAGCTCACTGGCTGCTGTGATTGTATTATATTCTGCATTGTATAATATTAGAGCTGCTCAGGAATCTTTCATCAAGTATTAAGTATTATCCTTACTCACTTGTACAGCCACATTAAGAGTCATGGCTTAAACTCATAGAATTGGAGAGGAAACAAACTGGCAGAATAAGCTGTGATGAAACTTCAGCAGTTATTTTCTGTTTGGTCTAGTTTAAATTTTACCAGTTTCCTTTCCACTTCTGAAATGTGAGGCAATTGAAATGACACATTCGTATAGCTCATAACTTTCCCAGTTGCTCAGGTTGTGCGAAGCTCAAATACTGTTGTGGTGCAGGCTACGTCTCTGACAGTTTGTGATGAGGAGGAAGGAGTGAACAATATGGAGACAACCCAAGTAACATGAAGAGGGGAAAAAACACTTCCATATTGCTGTGCTAGTGGGATTCTAGTCCACAGGTCTCTCCCTGGTTTTTGTTACATCACTGATCTGAAAAATCTTATATCTTTGTATCTTCTGATAACTATTGTTACCTTCTGACAGACTCAGTTGCTGACTGTTCTCCAGTTTTCATGCTCCAGTTGTGGTAAGCAAACACCTGGACCTGTTTGCTCAGGACTGATGGTTTTAAATTTTTGGTTACTTCTTTGAGAAATGTTGCATTTTAACTGGCGTATTCTTCATACTAAATATCTACAGCATGAAAGGCAGGTAGCAAAGACAGGACTGAAGCCACTTAGTTCCCCTTGCAGTATATTGAGTTGTCTCCCCCATCCCGTAAAGGATAATCAAAATATGCTGAGAAATGAGATTGCTTTTAAAGCTGCCAAATTAAAGCAAGCAACAAGACTACTGTTGCTCCTGATTACCAGTCCACAAGCACTGGCAGAGTTCTGCAGCCCCATAACTCATGTCTTCTACAGTAACTCGTGTCTTCTACAGCAGTGTGTGCCAAACAGGAATTGTCAAGAGAGTGAGCCACTGGACTTTCAAAAGTTCACATAAATCAAAGAAGCTTAGGATAATCCAGAGGAAACCTTACCAAAACTCTGCTACCTTTGAAGATTGCCTATCATTTATTCAGAAGGATTGAATATAAAATAGCAGCTTTATTTTCCAGACTTTTTTTTTTTCCCTGAGTCAAGTCAAATTTCAGTGAAGCAACTGTAATTTTGATATATTTTTTTAAAGAAGTTTGATCTTAAACTTATTATAGTTTTTTGCAATAACTCCATTTGTATGCCAGGGACAGCTAGAAGAAAAACCTGTAAATAAAGGAAGACTTTCATCTGATGTGAACCTCCGTTTCTTCTGTTAAACCTTGAATAGGAAAAAAATTAATTTACTTTTTTTCTACACATTTTGATAGTCAGATTGAATGCTGAGTAGCTTTTATAGCTTAGACTTGAATTAGTAGAACCTTTGAAATGGAAATTTGAAAGCAAACATGTATTTTATTTAAGAAACACAAATTCTGTTTTAAGAGTAAGAATATTTCTTTAAGAAGATTGGAAAACCTCAAGGTTTAACGGAACTCAGGAACAAGTAATGTATAAAAAATGTATGCCAGGGAAAATAAGCATTCCAACTGTCCTACAAATGAGATAGTACAACTTGTCTTCAATGGCTGTGCTATACAGGAGGATTCATTGCATTCTTCAGTTCATGCAACTGTATTTTGATTGCTTACTCAGTGACTGGCTTTTTGAGGGCTTTTTATGTAAGGCATATAATATTAACGACCGGTATGTCTAGAGAACGTTGAAGATTCCAAATCAAACCTGTATGCTATGAAACATCAATGTAACAATACCTGCACAATCTTAAACGTATAGATGTTGAATCATAGGGGTATGTGCAAGAGGGAGTTTGCGGAGTACGTATCCTGATTGAATCATCATTTCTTAATTTATTTTTTTTTTTTTAGTAGGGATGAGACCTAGTTGCTCACCAGCCCCAGTCATTTTCTCCAAATGGTATTCTGATCACAGCAGAAAGGATAGCAGGGCGCATGTCCCTACTGGTTGATGGACCGCTGTCGCCTCTCGTTGGGCGACTGTTGTTGAGACAGTCACGAAACACACACACACACACACTTCAGCGGCAAAAGGCAAAAGGTCAAGCCCAAGCCCAAGCTTTTATACCCTCATTATC
>VWZK01006314.1:256298-274145 GCA_013396935.1 Baryphthengus martii | reverse complement strand
CGTCCCCGGGAGCGCCGTGCCCAGGGGCACCCCTCGAGCGTCCTCCCGTCGCTTCCGCAGCCAAAGGCGCGGCGGCTCCTGGAGGAGCAGAGGTGGTGGCCGCCGGCTCGGTAGGCGGGGAGCCGGGCCGGCGCTTCTGCCTCCGGCCGCCCTGGCGTGTTCCGCGGAGAGGGAGCGGCTGCCGTGAAACGTTAAAGAGCAGCGTTACAGCCACCTGGCTCAACAGCTGTTTCCTTTAAGCCGTGGTTCTGGGACGGTGGGAGTTTCAGTGATTTCTAGCGAAGAGGAAAATATGAAGCAAAGTGATTTGTAACTTCCGTTCCATAGGAAACAATAGGGATTTTTTTTTTGAGTTTCTGAATCAGAATGTTTTGGAACTTTTAAGCAAAACCAGATAAACTGATGCAACCTAAAAAGATGTAGCGTATTTCCAGCTTTATGTATATTATAGATACATATCATGAATACTCTCGTAAAAAAAAAGCTTTTTTTTTTAATATATATCAGATAAATAAAAGTCTGTTACGAAAGACAACTTCAAATGCACCAACCGTGAAATATAATCAATGATTTTTCCTAAATCATCTTAATGGAAATGTTCAGTGACAATGTGTACACTGTAAAGAGAAGCAGCTACCATTAATGCATTGTTTACATTTAAGATACCGTTTAAGATTTTTACAGAGAGAAAAAATTTGGAAAGAAGGGCTAAATGGCTTTACATAGTGTTCATCAGCTGCTCTGTGTAAAGTGCTAGGTACCAGATCCCTCAGAAAACTGGATCTTGTTCAATTCAAATAATTTTAGCAACTTTGTACCTTCTTAAAATGAGCATTACCCAAAGTAGTGATTTCGTTAAGCACATTGCCCATCAATCTGAATTCTTTTATATCAGGTGTTCATTTTATGGAAAAATAGTGCATCTCTGTGCAAATCAATAATCTTTTCAACGAGCAAAACAAAGTACTTAAGCATTTCGATCCTCTTAATTTTTTACTTTTGTGTTTTTCTGTCTTATCCTGCAGCCATATTGAGGTTGTGCCCATCTGTGCAAGACGTGATGCAGCCCATAGAAGCCCTCCAGAAAAGGTTGCTTACACAGTAGTTGCTTCCAGCATGCTTCTAGTGACACCTTGTATTGATTTGAATGCTCTGCAGTAAATATGTTCATTTTCTATATTGAGAATCCGTTTGTATGCTGCAAGCACGTCCTCCACAATTAGAATTGCATTTGATAAAGGATGCAGCATGACTCTTATTTTGAAATGCTTAGTATGTAGTGTGTATGCAGTGGTCAAACCAAGATTTTAGAGTAAATTAAAATATATTTTAGCTCAAAGCATAGCACAACACCTCCTCCCCCCCCCCATTTGATTCATTTGTGATACACTGGAGTTCCGGTGTTTTCTGAGTGCTCCAAAAATTGGCTGGGCAGTGTTTCTACTGAAATTGCAAATCTAGTTTTTGATGACAGCTGGTCCACCCCTGCACTGCACCTGGTGTTCCTAATGTAAGGTTATCAGGTAAAATCTGCGTTCCTGTTAGCAGCGAATGTGCAGTGTGGTAAATGCGTTGTAGAGCCGTAATGTCTCGTTAACAGTGTTAAACGTAGCTACCACTTGAATGTGCAAGACATAGCAAAGTGGTTTTGTTACATAACTATGAATTTGTTTGCAGCTGGGTCCTAGCTAGGAAAATCAGATGCTGTAACATGTAAAAGGATTAAACTGTCTAGGTTACATGCCCAACATTTTTCTAAATATTTTATGTAGCAAGATGTGGCACACAGTTATCTTGTATTATTACAGGTTTAGAACATAGGAGTTATAATTAAGAAGCTGTTTTTCCTGCTGCTTCGAACTTGGAGAAAAATGTTAATACTAACAGCAACATATTAAGTTCAATATTTATCATTAAGTGAAAGCCTAAACGATTACATGAGTGATGTCTGCTGTGTTTCAAAGGGTCCTTGCTTCTCAGCAGTTGATGTGTGAAGGTCCCCATCAAAGTATGTTCTGAGAATCTCCAGTAAATTGGCTGATGGCAGCTTTTACTGTGCACTGAAGAGTACTTTAACTGGGATGCCAAATGCCAAATTAATCACAGATAAAAATAGCAAGCTCCTCAGTTCTCCTTGTAAAATCAGAAATATTCTACTTTTTTTTTTTTTGTGAAGCTGAATTTTCTCCACATTAAAGCCAAGAGCTGTATAACCACTGAAGGGTACCTTCAGATCAAGTTATTTTAGTGGGGTTTTTTTATATTGTAATAGAAATAACTGCAACTAAAACTTGAAAACAAGGACAAATTTTACTACAGAGGAAAAAAAAAAGAAGAATGGAAAATATTCTTTAAAGAAAATGAATGACATTTTAAGTAAATCCTAGGATCTCATCTGGTCTGAAACTACACCATTTCTCTCCTAGCATGAAGCACTTGAGTGCATTAACTTATTGCACTTACATGTCTTTTATATACTTAGCGGTTATCTATGTATCACACGCTGTTCTGTGGCCTCTAAAAACATTAATTTGAATGCCTTGTAATCACAAATGTATTCCCTTGTAATCATAAATGTATTCATTCTCACAATACAGTGAAGGAGTATTGTCCCTAATATTAAGATTATGAACAGAAAGAATAAATAATTAACTTTGGTAACCCATAACAAAACAGAAGCAGCACATACACACACACACATATATATATATCAATGCATATAAATAACACAAGGCAATTTGTTTAATGTATTAGTAGAAGCATTATAGATACGTTAGGATATAGATCATTACAATATTTTTTTCTAAAATGCTTCTGTTTCTAACAAAGAAGGGATGACAAACGTGTTTGGATCTTTGTTTAAAGAATTACCAATAGCATTTCTTTGCCAAACACTGCATCATTTGTTGGTAAAGGAGAACTTCTTAGATACTGTACTAATCAAAATCTGGAAAAATTTAAGTAATTATCTGATTTGTACGCCATTATGTATTGAAGTATTGTAATAAGTTGTGTATAGAATCACAGAATCACAGAATCGTTGAGGCTGGAATAGACCTCTGAGATCATCAAGTCCAGCCTATGACCCAACACAACAACACCCAGCTAGACCATATCACTAAGTGCCACATCCAATCTTTCCTTAAACACCTCCAGAGATGGCGACTCCACCACCTCCCTGGGCAGTCCATTCCAGCACCTAATGACCCTTTCTGTGAGGCAGTGCTTCCTAATATCCAACCTAAACCTCCCCTGGCGCAGCTTCAGGCCATGCCCTCTTGTCCTCTCACTAGTTGCCTCAGAGAAGAGCCCGACCCCCACCTGTCTACAACTTCTTTTCAGGTAGTTGTAGAGAGTGATGAGGTCTCCCCTGAGTCTCCTCTTCTCCAGGCTGAACAACCCTAGTTCCCTTAGCCTCTCTTCAAAAGACTTTCCCTCCAGTCCGTTCACCAGCCTCAGGCTCAGATGCTCTAATGGTTTCCTAGATGACAGAAAGTATTGCTGGATTCCATCACATTTTGGTTCAAGTGATCTTCGAGAAGTTAGAAAAAACTGCATTTTGCCATTGCTGCTTTTAGGGCATATTACACGTGCTGGTATAACCATCAGTGGTCTAGAAATCTGAAAAAAATGCTAATATATTGCATTCATGGTATAAAAAAAAAGATTGAGCACTTTTCTCTGTAAAAATGGAGCTTGAGGTATTTATACAACCCTTTATAACTGAGATTAATTTTACCCATTGCATATTGTCTGTATAAACATCATTCCTATGTTTGTAAGATCTACTGTTGCACAAAGTGCAAATAAAACTCAGTCTAACTTTTATTAGTTATAAAATCTGAATATTAATAAAGTACTAAGTTCAGTACAAAAGACTAAAGCCTGCACAGAGATCTAGAAAATGAAGCAGGTCCTGGAGCCTGCACAGAACCCGCGTGGCCCGCCACCACACTCTGGACAGAGGGTGCCAAAGGGAAGGCAGTTCATCTCCACAAGCGGCAGCACAGACACCTCAGGTCAAGATTCCTTCCCTCTGTTCTCAACAGTGAGTCTTACAGCAATGAGCTCAAAAGTGGGTTTTGTTGACACTAAGGGTAATTTCTGGCCACGTTGTCAAAGTGCATTTGATCAGTCAAAAACGTCAGGAATAGGTTAGAAATAGTAAACTGCTGTATGGATTCACTACATTTCTTTATATGTTAAATCCTATAAATGCCAGATAGCCCTTGGCATAAAAAAAACCTCAAACAAAACCAAAAAGCCACAAGACAGACACAATCCAGGATTGGCACAAAGAAGCTGGATCACCCTTGTCACAGCTCGAAATTTAGCAGGTAGGGCCTTTCATTGAAGCATCTCACTCAAGGGAACTTTGCAATTTGCTTTTGGTAACTGAGAGGGTCCAAAATAATTTTCAGTAATTTGTTTTCTTCTCCTCTATTTAAACTCCAGATTTTTTTTCCAGAACTATAAGAGATGTTTGTTAATTTGAGTATCATATTATTTTGCATTCGGTATAGGGACAATCTGAACTAAAATTACTGTTTTCCAATTCATGCATAAACATTATGATTTCTCAAGTGGTTAGGTTTTCGAGACTATTGCCTGTTAGAGAAGGGATCCAAATTCTCTGGGAAACTATCTCATCTTTTAAGATAAAATTTACAATAGTCAACAGAGCCTAAAATCATGCACTATGTTATTTACCTATTGACAAGACAGCTTAACATTTTTATCTGGCCTTTGTAAAATGTCTTTCTAGTTTGTGTGAATATAGCTAGTGTTCAGCGATTCATTTCTTAGAAAACACATGTGCTCGTGAAAGGCTGTGACAAAGTGAATACGTTTGCTACAGGGCACGTTTCAAACACTACTACTTGCAAGACTATCAGTTTGACACAGCCTGTTACAGAGCAAAATAGGCCAAAATTAAAACTTGACATGCCAGCACACCTTCTGTACTTGTGAATGATTTTTCACTACTTTAAAAGGAAAACCCACACATACACACAAAATTCTAACACCACATTTATTCTTTACCAACTAGGATGCACTTTGTTTTAACTGTTTAAAGTGATTAAATCCCTCAAGATTGTGCATATCCAGCATTACTGAGGAAATAAAGACACCCATCACTATTATTCTTAAATTTTATTCCATAATAAAAAATAGAAGATGAAAGAAATAGAGTGTTCAAGAAATAAAGCAATTATTGGTTAATGTAAGGAGCAGTGAACTAATTATCTGATGATTAAGGACCTGATTCATCAAAAGTAATTCTGAGTCCTCCATGGCATGTTTGCAGGCTTCTGTGAAACAGAAATCCAGATGATCTTTTCCTGAAGCAGGTCCTGTATTATCTACAGAACACTAGATTTCATATTCTATTTATCCTTCTCTTTTTGTTCTTTTTCCTTCTTTTCACGTTCAGCTTTTGCTTCCTCCTCCTCATGTTGTTTTATCAACTGTTCCACCTCCTTTTGCTTCAGAACCCTTATTACCGTCTTTCCGTTCTCTCGCGTCAGCGTTGCAATTTCAACTGAAACATATGGAACAGACGGCGGCGTTACGTTTTGTCCTTAGACAGAACAATCATCAGAAAGGAAAGGTTTGTGGTTACAACAGACAATGAAGCAGAAGGCTCTTGTCCTGCCCCTGCCAAGCAGCTTGAGTGGTAACCAGACGGCAGCATTCCCCTTCGACAGCAGCGCAGACGGGCGCGTTAAACCCCCTGCGGTGATTCTTCTGGCAGACAGGCAGCCGTTCCTGCTGCCGCACCAATGTGGCCTATGAGCTCCGAACTGTGGTCTAGCCCCTGGAGCTGACCTAGGTGGAGCACCCTCAACTAAACTATCTGTATGACTCTTCAAAAAGTTAAGGCTAAGAGCTGCTGCACCTTTTAAAAACATTTTTCACATGACAACTAAAACTCCAAAGGACCCCACCTAGTGTATATATAGTCACTACTTTTTCTTTTTCTAAGCAAAGGGTGTTATTCCAGATTAGCAAAGTGCTTACCTTTCTCTGCAGAGAGTTTGCTAACGTCCATGGTTTTGTTTAGAACCTTAATGGCTAATGCAAGTGCAGTCTTTAAGGTCATTTCTCCTTCTTTGTAGTCTTGCTTTAGCATTGACACAGCTGCCTACAAATTTCACAGAAAATAAAATGGTATCTTTGCACAATCAACCAAACACTTGCTTTTTGCAGATAATATCAATGCAAGAATAACAGCAGTGTTTCTACAGTTACTTATTTCTGCTCTACACTTACTAATCAACAACTCAGTTTAATTAGTACAGTGCAACTGATACTTTTTTTTTTGCTTGACTTTGACAGGAAAAAAACCCCAGAACTTACAGCGCTATTATTCCCAATGCACGTAGCTTTCCACCCTCCATAATTTCCACTAGGATCGCTTTGATAGAGCTGAAATCCGTAATGCTTATCCCAGCCAATATACAGCAGCGAAACACCAAAAGGACGTTTTCCTGTTGAAAAGAAGGCTATTAGCAATCTAAATTTAGTAACAAGATTGGTCATGAGTGACAATTATTTTCTTTGATTTCTTTTTTTCAAATCTATTCCTGTGAACTAGGATTTAACAGACTGCTCTGCACTTCTGTCGCTTAAGATAAGCATGCCACCATTTCTTTCTAAGTCATGGGGGTGTGGGGGGGCAGCAGAGGTTTATTTAATTTAACCCTAAGAGCAGCTCATTTCAGTCTCCATAAATTTTAACTTATCATCTCAGGACTTTAAATCAAAACTTAGTGTTTGAAGTATGGAGCTTAGCCACTGATGCTTATAACTCGACAGTGTCAAAAGCCAGGTACATAAAAAGGTTGTTCTTTCACACCGCATTTGTGTAAAATACCAGAATCATCAGTTCACATACTAAGGAACATGACTTGTAACATCATTCTTTAAAGTGTTGTTTGATCCGCAGAAACAGTATTTTTAAAAGTGTTAAAACATCGATACCCCTACATATAATCTTATTTGTGATCCATTGTGCCATTATGCTGGATGGGCCCCAAATGCTGAAAGGTTACATATCAAACAATTCCTTGATGGTCTTTTGAAGGCATTCACTAAATCCAAGAGCACTATTGCATAGAATGCTTTTCTACCCATTCCTCTCTGAAATTTGGCTATTGTTTTTCCTCGTGTTACTGCAGAATTTGGTAGAATGGTCCAGGGACTCAAATGCTTCAAATTACGTAACAAAATCATTCATTAGATATCTAAAAGCACAATGGTTCATCATACTTCATTACCTCCAAACTGTGTATAAGCCTGCTTGATATCACATAATGCTGTTACCAGTTGTTCGCAAGGAATGGGCTCTTGGTATTGTAACAGATACCTAAACAGGAAAGAGAAAAGAAAAAAAGTTTTCAAAGCTCGTTTTGCTGACAGTATGCTGCAGGACAGTTCACAAGAAAGAAGTTCCTCAGTTAGAGCCTCTCTGACCTAGCTGATTTATTACAAACTATCTACTTCTGCTCTACTACATACACATTCAGTTTAATACATAAACAGAACTGAATCTTGACAGCTCAGACAAGTAAAACCACGTTAACTATCAGCAGACCTACCTCTGAGCAATCAGTCTCAGCTCATTTGTTAGAACATTGGCATCTGAAGTTATTCCTGCCACACTGCAAGCCATATCCCTGCAATAAAAGCACACAATGTAACTGAATTGCCATCAATCTTCAACAAAAAGTCAAGTCTTCATAGAGCTGTCCAAGTAGAATGCCTGCTGTTGGGCTTTTCTGATCAAAACTATGCAGTTGTCACATGAAAAGGTCCAACAGCTCCTGCTTTTAGGGTACACCAAAAATATTCTGTAACCATTTCATGAGAGCAGAGGTGGACAGCAAAAAGCAAGCAGGTCAGTGCATTAGTTATATGTATAGAAAAGAGGATCATGCCAAAGATGACTAAATCCTCAGTGTCTTGACAAGAGCCATGAACTACATGCAAGTGCCTGTCTGGAGGCCACCGGACACAGCCACTGACCATCTCCACCAGAATACTGAAGGAGCCATATAGGTTTTAAGTGGAAGTTGCTGGCTGGAAATTACACGTTGCGTTTGTGTCATTGAAACAGCAATCTTCGTATGATCACAATCAGTGCTTCATGTCTTTGTTTCATTAGCTCTTAACTTATAAAGTCTTTTGCCTGATCTGATATTGCTACAAAGCATTAACTATGCAGAAAAGATTTAAAAAAAAAAATATCCAGGTTATCTTTTTCAACTTAAAAAATTTTACTCTTCTCTCTGACATCATAAATGTAGCTTCCAAAGAGCTAAAAAGGAAGTCATAATAGGGAGTTGTATTCTCTCTGCTACAACTATGGCAAAGAAACCTAAGGCATGTTTTACCCCATTATCTCGTTCTCTCTGAATCACAAAAAAAAACCCCAGACACTGATAAGAGGATGTTAAGCTGAAATCACACAGTGTCTTTTGTGCGCATTCTTTATTCTGCCCCTGCCAATGGTATTTCACAAAAATGAGAACTCCTAAATTACCTTAATTGCTGCAATAACATTACCTTGTATGGGGAAATACCAACAATCAGGCTATTCCACCTAGACAATTCTCCTAGAGATTAAAAAAAGAGGTGCTTCTACTTTAGAAGAACTACGGAAGCAAACAATGACAAAACAGTCAAACTTATCTAAAACACCAAACAAAAAGAATACTAACGCTTCAGATAAAATAAGAAGAAGTTTAGTACTAAACAGCAGTGTTTTCTTACTGATAACATCACTGGACATCTCATCATTTCAACTTACTCATTAAGTTTGTATATTTTCTCCGAGAAAAACACTTCATCCAGAAGCTTGTGAATGTTGCGTCTCTCTGCTGCCAGCAAAACACCATCATTTGCTAGAATTCCCAAGCAAGTACCTGCATGTCCAATTGCTTCCATTGCATATTCAACCTGGTACAGGCGACCTAGGAAAGGATTTAAATTAGTAACATCAAGAAAATAACACTGAACAAGATCAAGTATGCAGGATGACTTAAATTTGCAAGAATCTGGCAGCTGCTCATTGTATAACCTAGTCTTACATCTTCACTCTGTTCTTAGTTGATAGCAAATTAATTGGTTGAAAAGGAGAAAGGAGGCAGAGAAGGAAAATCCACAAATATGATAAGGTAATACAGGGTATTGCCAATGTTAAAAGAAACCCCTTTCTTTAAAAAAAGCCACCAAAACAAACAAAAAAATCTACAGTACTTCAACTGCAGTAAATGAGCTAAAATAGATTTTCAATAACCCAAAAGAAAAAAAACAAAAACAAAATGAAAAACTGATACTAGAATTTTCAAGTACATTGCATTTAAAGAAAAAGGAAAACATGTTTTTATGTACTTGTTTCAGCATGTGTAACAACAATAAGGAGAGGTGTGATTGCACCAGCAAGATATTATGCATTCTCAGTGGACGGGGTAATAGTGAAAAAAAAAAAAAATCCACCTATACTCAAACAAAAGATGAACGGTGAAGATCTGCTCAAGTTCAAAATCGTGGCAGGTGGTTTTACTCACTGATGTTGCATGGTCTCATTACTGCTTGAACTGGAATGAATTTGGAAGTCTCCACTTTGGACTCTAGGTGTCCTTAAACAATTGGGCACCCCTAGCAGATAAACAGAACTTCTCTGACTCACATATGGATAGAAACACTATACGAACAACCAATTTTTATACTAGTAGCTTGTTATTTAGTTTTGAGAAGCCAGATAGAACAGCCAGAGTTTATTTGAAAGCGTGGGGTTAAAAAAAGTACCTTCTGGAGAAAATATGGTAGTTCTGGAGTCATATCTTCGAGACTGAAAAAAGTAATAGCTCATTAAACATCACTGTTCTCTTGTCAGAAAGCAACATTCTAAAATTAGCGATGCTCAGAGACGCGTATAAGAACCCAGTCGCTTAGAGACCTCCGCTTGGTACTCACGGNGAGGAGGGGCAGCCCGGAAAGCCGCAGCGGCCCAGGGAGAGCCCGCCCCCGCTCCCCCTGCCCGCCTCCCGCGTACACACGGCGCTCGAAGCGCTCCAGCCGGGACAGAGCCGCCTTTATTGCAGTACAGTTGGGTGTCAGCGCATAGCTACACGACAGGCGTGTGGGTCGTATATGCTCTGGCTGTCTCAAACCATGTCTTCTCTACTGTTTCTTGGCCCACCTCAAACATTTTCATTAAGTGATTCCATCCGGTCTTGGCTGTGATCATGAGGTATTCCTCATTCTCTGGGTACAGCAGTGCTGTGTGGGCCGCAATGACAAGGGACTGAGAAAACCTCCCACTCACCAAGAGAAAGAGGGCACCTCTCTCCTCCTCTGTCAGTGGAAGGACACTTTCAAACCCTGCCAGAACATGTCCTCCAACAGTCAGAGGATCTGGGCTCTCAATCATCATGTACATGGTAGCTATTGCAACTTCAAAAACATAATACCCGTAACTCATGTCGCTAAAATCCAGGATACCAGACACTCGGTACTGAGGATTCTCTGGGGAAGCAGAAGAGGAGTCCACTAGAATGTTGTGATCATTAAGATCTCCATGATTGATACCTAAACACAGAAGAAATATACACAGTATTTAACTATTAAACAGCAGAATCTAATGTTCTTCCCCATTTCTCAGTGAAGGAGCTTTGAAAAGATGCACCAAGGCCCAAACCAACGCTCAACTACAAAACCATGCCAGTCTCCCTCAGCATCGAGTGTTGGCCTTTCACAGTCTTGCTACTTCCTAGAAACATCCACTCCACTAATGGGTCACCAGATAGCAATTGATAAAGAGAGCATTATGAGATCTTATTCTGGTCTGGTACTACCTGGGATATGTTACATGTTTTCCAAACACAGAATAGCAGTTTTCAAATAAAATTGTCAAATTACCATCAACATTAATGTGGGCCGAATTCCAAAAATAGGATTAAATAGTTATTTGGGCAATTATGACAGGAACTACCGCATTCTCAGTAAGCTGATACAACAGCATGAAAATCATCAGAAAGATGAAGGGCTGAACCTGACTCTGGACAGCACATTCCTTCTGGTTTATTCAAGGCTGTCGTCATTCAGCACAACATTTGCATGTCTTGCCTGGGATAAAGGAGACTTACTTTAGGGGCTTTTGCCTTCTCCACAGACCCAAACTCCCGTAAGAAATTTCAGTGTCTCAGTTCAACACAATTACAATGAGAATAAAATACTCACAGGCTCGAAAACTGCTCAGCTTGGGTATTACTTTCTCTTTAAACTGCTCAATAACTTGTTCCACAACTTCACGATGTTTGCTCTGGCCCAAGGCATAAATGTACTGATCTAGAAGAGGAACATTTGCCAGGTTCCAAATAAACTGACCTCGATGCAGACTTTGTACTGATGGATGATGGAATTTCTTTGGAAAAAGCACAAGATAAAATAGGTCGTAAGTAAAATTCCTGAGTTTATGATTAAAGGATTTGACTCAAAGCCCCTATTAACTTTAACAGGTTCCTGATGAGACTTATTGAAAAGCACCATGACTTTGACTACTGCTTTACATAAAGTAAAAGAATAACCTGAAGAATGATTAAGACAAGTGTCTTAATATCTACATACAACTCAAATGGGGTTTTGCCTCATTTTTTTTTAGGTACAAAGTCATTCATCACCCAAATAATTTAAAACCGGTACTGACTTTCTGTAAGGTGACATTACGTAACGACTTGGAGGCCTTGCCAAGGCCAGAGTCCTACTCCGGTAGAGCCTGGATTGCACAGCTGGCACTACAGAAAGCTGCCGAAGCAGGAGACACAAAACCTGCAGGGTTGTTGGGAACAGGCACGCTCTGTGCATTGAAAGGTGGCAGCTTCTGGAGATGAGCCTTAGGATCAAATGGTACATGAAAACTCCTGAAGGCAGAAGTATTTTATGGAGATACTGGACAGAGCTTTATTCTTATGAAAATTTGCCTTTGTACATCCAAGCAACGTTTTAAACAAACAAGGTCCTTAACCTCTCTCTCACTAGTAAAGGAAAAAGGTAGTTTGGAAAGTGTCGTTCAGGGAGGAAACGCATCTCTCCCACTGCACACCGTGCTTATCCTTGAATCCTCTAATGCTTTTTAAGGCAACTTGTGGGCCAGATTCTACCAGTGCATCAGGCAAATAAAAAAAAAAAAAAGGTCCCACAAGAGTAGCTGGCTTAAAGAGAAACCTATGCTTGTAATTAAAGCTCTTAAAGATAGCTAAACAATAGTAAAAACTGGATCCGTGTATGAAAAAGTAAAGAACAAAGTCAAGCCTAAACCAAAAAAAAATTTACAAAATCACAATACAGGATCCCTGATGCTGCATAAAGCACCAGGTCTGTGGTGGCAGGATGCCAGCTGTAAGCAAGCACTGCAATCCTCCCAGTACAAATCAGATATTCCAGCACGCTGTAAATGGGTTACTGGCTGTGTGAAAGGTAATAAAAAGTCATGAGCCCTTGCTGCTCTAAAGCCATGAACAGTCACTTCACAGCCATAAACTTATTTCCATTTTGACAACGTAAGGCACAACTAAGCAAACTGAGACACCAACAGAGAAAGGGGTGGGACACTATTTTGTGCCCAAACCAAAGCACGGCACATTGCTTTGCTGTCAAGTTGACAAAGTGGATTAATAGGGCAGAAAAACCAGGCTGTATTTCCTGAGCCACCATCAGAAAACTTACTACCTTAGGGATTATTTTTAGTCTCAATGGTATTTTGAAATTTTGACAGTAATGGTTATGATCTACCAAGGTTTCGTCATTTAAACAGAAATAAAATGACAATCTGTATGTTAAGGACACAAAAAGCCTTTTCCAGCAAAATTGGCTTTCTGATCAACTATCTTCTCCTTGGCTGGACAAGTCACAGGCATATTTTGAGAACTATGTGGTCTACATAAATTGTGTTTATTGCATTGTAGGAGTGCGACCAGAGTGTTAGAAGGCAACAATCGGTTATCTTTCCCAATTGAAAAATGCTCTTGGAACTTAAAAATGTGGTTAGTAAAGCTGGCGATTCACATTTCATAATGGTCTGAAGCCAGTAGCCAGAACATGAGATGGAAAGGTTAATGATAGGCAATAAATAATGCAAGAGTTCTTTATCAAATTTAATTACTGGCTGATTTATGAGCTTTATTATCCTGTATAATTACCAAGTAAAGACCAAATTTACTTTGCATTAAGATTATTTGACTGAAGTGGTGCAAATGAGAGAAGCATCACAGATCTGTGCTCATTGACACAGCTGGCATTATAGAGAAGGAAGCAACTGCTACCAATGTTAAATGGTCACAGTTCCAACGACCAGGAGAAAGAGAGCAAGTCAAAATTAATTCAAAATAACTGATCTGCCAGCAGATGGGCACTATACAAAATGCTTTAAAAACAAGCTTCACGTGCTTCTAATCTGGGCACTGTAGGGTTCACTCCCCTTAGCTGCCAGGTTTGAAACACCACACAGGTGAGTTTTACATAAGTAAAAAGAAATCCTTATCTCCCTGTTCATGGTACAAGATGCATTTCAAAAGGATCACTAATACCACACGGTATAAGCACCAACTGGTCATGTTACTCGGGGAAATGCTTTAGTGACAGCCAGCTTGGTGGTCGGCACCCGGAAGATGAGTAAAATTGACACCTGCATTCACCGACTTGAAATCTGCAGATCAGAAAAGCAGACAGAAAGCACAAGAAGAAATATAGGGGAGAAACTGAGAACGAAGTTCGAGGCCACGGGAGCAAGGAAAACTCACCTCTGAGAGCGCTTTATCCAAACTGGCAGCTAGCTTACCAATCTCATAGAAGATCTGAGTATTTGCAGCAATTTTTGCTACAGGCGTACCTGGTAGGTAAGTCAGCAGTCTGACCATGTACTTTTTGTTCTCGGGCCCAGTACCTAATAAGCAAAGAAAGATGCAGTCGGTTGCTTCAGTGTGTGCTATTGACTATCAGTTCATGCAAGAGACAAAAAAAGGTTTTTCGCAGTGTAGAAGTTACCACACGTAGCTCAAAATGGATTTCACTCAACGACTTGATTTACCAGAATGTTGTATTATGACGTGCAAACTGTAACACACTTGCACTCTGTGCTGGACAGTCCTTGTGCTTGGCATTGACTCTGCCTGAAGCAGCTCTCCTCCCGTGCCCGTGGGCATTCACACAGTTCTGCACAACGGGTCGTCTCAGGAATCCCAGTTTTTGTACGGGAGTTACAGTGAAAATAAAAGCAAAATAGCAACACAGTTCTTCTTCCAAGTGCTGATAAAGCAATTTGCTCTGGCATCAGATGGGTTAGAACTGTATTTTACACTGTTCTGTAGGCAAATAATCTGTAACATCATTTAGTGTGGGGTTTTTTCCCCTTTCTTGTGCATGGACAGGTCTGATCAATCTCTTCTCCAGTTCCTTACACTGAAGTTATTTCCTAGGTGTTTTTGTAGTTAATTATTACTCTTTTTCAGTTCTTCACTTCTGGCATTTAAAGTTTGGACTATGACAGCTGAACATAGAGATGACCTGATACATATCCCCTAACAATTAAAACTAAGCCTGGAATTTAACTTTTATATATATATGGCATAGTATATACCAAGCTACTGCCAGGCTAAGGGTAACAGCAGGGCAGCGAAGGTGCTCGCAATTGCTCACCTCCTGACTCCAGAGACATTATGTTACCATCTTTTGTAAGATAAGGAGAAGCTGAAGGAAAGCCTTCAGTGCTGAGAAACATCATGGCCTGGGTCTGTGCTTCAATGAGGTCAGGCTTCTGGCTGTCTTCTGAGTTGGTGATTTTGAGGACATACTCATCAGCACCTTCAGCCACACCTTTGTTTCTTGAGACACGCACGTGGAAGTTCTGATCATCATAGCTGGGGAGTGGCCTGATCCAAGACACCTTTAATCCAAACACCCTGTCGACCAATTCAGTCGCTTCTTTTTCACCAAGTGCTGGTTTGGTCAATATCTGAGGTTGGCAGTCAGTTCCAGAAGACATCGTGTCTCTCTAAGGGAAAAATAGAAGCTGGATAATCTTACCTGTATTCTGACATCAGAAGCAGTAATTGCTACAACAAAATGCATTCAGTCACTGGAGAGAAGTTTCCTACATTTATTAAACAAGAAAAAACAACTCACTAAGGCAGCCCGGGTTTCTTGTCAACTAATTAGTTTGTAGCCCCCCAAGAGAAAGACTTGCACTTGAGCAATGCACTCAGTTGGTGCAGAGCAAGCATATGTGAAAAATCTTATTAACTAGGAGCGGCTTTATTAGCTAATTTCCAGTTNTGCGCTTCAGTACCATGCTGCTTGAAAGAAAATAGGGGAAGCAAACGCACAGCTTCCTGTCAGGAACGGAAAACGCTTTTTAAGAGTGCTCGCACTGCTATCAGGAGAAAGAGTCACATTTGAGTATTTTGGTGAATTCCTTTTATCAACACACAAGATANCGCACGTGGAAGTTCTGATCATCATAGCTGGGGAGTGGCCTGATCCAAGACACCTTTAATCCAAACACCCTGTCGACCAATTCAGTCGCTTCTTTTTCACCAAGTGCTGGTTTGGTCAATATCTGAGGTTGGCAGTCAGTTCCAGAAGACATCGTGTCTCTCTAAGGGAAAAATAGAAGCTGGATAATCTTACCTGTATTCTGACATCAGAAGCAGTAATTGCTACAACAAAATGCATTCAGTCACTGGAGAGAAGTTTCCTACATATATTAAACAAGAAAAAACAACTCACTAAGGCAGCCCGGGTTTCTTGTCAACTAATTAGTTTGTAGCCCCCCAAGAGAAAGACTTGCACTTGAGCAATGCACTCAGTTGGTGCAGAGCAAGCATATGTGAAAAATCTTATTAACTAGGAGTGGCTTTATTAGCTAATTTCCAGTTGCAGCCTAACCCAATACGTTGCTAACCAGGGATGATTTTATAAGGAACAAGAGCTGCTGAATCCCTGTCCAGGCAGTTCTAAATTCACGTCTGCAAGAGACAAGAAGTATCTTAGCAGCTCTTCAATGCTAAAGCAAACGTAATCTTTGTACCTGGCCACGGCCTCCAGAATTCCTGCGTTAAGGAATGCAGTACAAGCCTACAGCCGCTCGTTCGCTCCCGCTCCCGACCGCTCCTGGCTGCTGGAAGCGCCGACCCTCGGACCCANCGTTTACCTACAACACAACCAGGACATCTGTCTCAGGATGTCCTTTGGCCTGTGCCAGAGTTCAGACTGGGAACTCTTGTCCAGTCCTAGAAAATTATAGACAGTTAAAATAATTACAAATCTCAGTCCCCCACACATACTAGCTTTCAAGATCAATATATAAATATCTTCTGAAATTCCTAATAAAAAAATTAGTAGTAATTTCCTCCACTATTTGAAGTTCCCCTATGACAGAATCTGAGGAAAACCAGAATGTAGGAAAGGGTTACTGTAGTATAAAAAGAAAAAATAAATCTTTAAGTAAACCTTCAGAAATCTCTGCCATGATATTTCAGCATTATTTGTAATACTAGGGACATTAAATTGAAAACACTATTTTAATTCAAGAGGGAATTTAGAAAGGGGAAACTATTTCCCCCAGAAACAAATATAAGTTCCTTAGATTCCACCCCCCCAATTTCAGAACAGATGTTACTAAAGCGACTGATCGACTAATAAATATTTTTAACTATCTAACTCTCCCCCCCTCCCAGCCCCCCAGAAATCACATAAGCAAGTTTTTTTCACGAATAAAAGAACTCAAAAAATATTTACAGGGTTCCCTCTGCAGATTCCTGAGGCTGACTGAAAGTTTAGCTGACTGAACAAAACGGATATAGCAGGAAAGCATTCGTGCTACACTTGTGACTTCAAGATACATAGCAGGCTACAGAAAAATGAGAACAAACTAATTCTCTCCGTAAACAGAACTACTACGTACTTTGCACATCTGTACCTCTCTAGTCTCGCCTTAGTTTCCAGCCAGCCACGCCAGGACTTAAGACCTATAGACTTCGATGCTTCTCCTGCTGGCCCAGCGTTCTGGTGGGAAGCACACCACAGCAGTTAGGCAACACACAGGTCTAAGGTTGTACTTAGGCCTCCCATATCATTACCTGGAAGAAAAGTCAGTCTTGAATAATTAATTACCTCTGTGTTGGATACAAGGCTTCAGAGGTGGATCAGCATTGGACACCCCAAAATAATTTTGAGCATCTTGTCATAGCTGTCAAACTCTGTGCTGTAACTGTACCCACAGTCAAAAGCTCCCTGTAAGGCACAATTTGATCTAGATTCTAAATTGAAGTAGACACTTTCCTCAAGAAAACAAAAAAAGGTTTATTCAAAAAGTATTTGCTATATTTGTACTATCCAGACTAGTATCTGGAGTTCAACTAACAGAGAAGTTGAACTCTTTCTACACCAACTAAACATGCTTTGAAAGCCTGCCTGTGGAACACTCTTAAGAAAATGAAACATTGATTATACCCTTTCATACATACTTATAGTACCATTTCTAAGTGTATTCCATAATAGCTATGCAAAATATATGGTAACATACAGGAACTGTCATACAATTTTCTTTATTAAAAATAATTTACAGCATCAGTAACATTTTATGAACAATTGTCATCAGTTGAACAAAAGATATATCTATACAATACTGAACTTAAAACTTACACTGTTCTGCTGGCTTTAAACAGTAAACATTGATTTTCAGTTGCTTAAATATGGTTAATATACAGTTTTATGTCCTTATACTTAGGTGTAAAATGTATAAACATCAACACTATCTCAAAGTTTCATAGGGGGCGGGGGGGA
>VWZK01006314.1:230206-256198 GCA_013396935.1 Baryphthengus martii | reverse complement strand
AAAAAAAAAAAAACAGAAAGAGGGGGGGGGGGGGGGGGGGGGGGGGGGGGGGGGGGGGGGGGGGATGAGGTGGTGGAAGAACAAAGGGTATAGGGAGAGAAAACATTTAGAAAAACTGGAACAGATTCTTCCCCAATCAAAATGGGGAGAGAAGTCTAAAGATTAAACATATCTAACACAGTCACTTCTTCAAAAAGGTACATTTCCTCCTATGCTTTTAAGATACTATAAAGAGGTCTAATTGAACAATGTTTTTGTGTGTGTGATCTGTACCATATCCTGACACTGCCAGAAAACAGATGTCACTCTTGCCTACCTAAAGCTCATAGGATTCTAGCAGGGTGCCCAAAAGGTTCTGTGTCTTCCCTTTGCCGGTGGGCGGTGGAACTGGACTTTACAACGTTCACTGCTGCATGAGGGAGAGGGGCCGGGCACGTTACCACAGATATTCAGCCAAGTGTTACCTTCAGAAGCAGTTCACCACCAGGTGAGAAGCAGGAGCTGGGTCCGTGAGCAGTGCTGTTCCTCACAGAACGCACCACGTTTCAGGCACAGAGCTGGTAAGGGTCAGGAGTCCATCCGCACAGCTCAAAGATGCTATTGACTTAGGCGTATTTAGGGCTTGACCCACTGCAGCAAAAGGAGCAGGAACCTAAAGTTGAATAGGAAGTGTGCCAAAGCACAGCTTAAAAGCTGTTTCACTGATTTGAAAATAAATGAGTGCAGCAAAAATAAAGTAGTTGCTATGGCCATGAAGCTCATCATGTCTCTTAGAAAGATGACTAGCTTTATTAGTGACAACTTCCAGGTAAGTCACATACCTTGAAATTGTACTTTACATACTGCTTTTCCTTGACGTGGCTTGGATTGCTGCCTCCTCAAGCAAGAAGTGTGTTACTGCACTAGAGAGGGTTGGAGGCTGTGTTCCATTCAAGTGTTAACAGTTACATAAGTTTTAAAGAGGCTTGTAGTTGTGTCTTTATCATCTGCACAAGGTATCATTATGTGCCAGCAGTAAATTTGGATTTGCTCCCCACTAATGAACATGCATTTTCTTGAACTAAATCAAAAATACACCTTTGAGCTGGGGAAAAAAAAAAAACCACGTAACAGTATTAGACACTGTTGTACAAGGAATAAAATCTGCTCAGTAACTGAATGAAATTAGCAAAAATGTGTAACAAACTCATTCAGCATTCAGTTGAATATGGCCTTCAAAAATGTGCTGATTTATCACCCATATAAGTGTAGGGGTCACTGGAATGCCTTTTATCTTGACTGAAAGAAAACCACAGCAAAACTAGTGAAATATAAAAACAAGTGATACCGAATTTCAAACTTGAGGGAACTTCACGCAATAAGATAAAAAAGGTGTATCAAAGTTATGCTAGTGAAGTCAATTTAATTTGTCCAAAAAAATGTATTGTACTAATATAATTATGCCAGGGCTTGTTTTTAAGGAACATCAGAAACATACTATTTAAAGATTTGAACGGTGCATCTGTTAGTCTGAAGTCAACTACTGCTAATAAATTGAAAGCAGATGTAGTAAAGCTAGTAAGAGTCCTCTTGAAAGTTTCGATATTTAAGACAACAGTTACCAAGAGGAAAAAGTCTCAAAGCAAAATCTTGACAACCTATAGACAAGTTATTGCAGCTTTTTTTCTACAAAAGAAATTAATCTCTATGTAAACTGTGAGCAGTATTATAGAAGTTTAAGACACAGGAGCACAGAAATAGTATGTTGAAGAGGAAGACTCACTTGTACAGTGCTTAAGTGAGTAAGTGCTTCTAAGCACTTCCACAGAAACCGCCCATCTTCTGTTAATAATAAATACAGAACAGGGGTTTTACCATCAACATGCTGACAAACGTGTACAATTTGCAATGGCACGAGAGCCAGATTTGTTCAGTGTTATGGGGTCTTCAGCGGGGGAATGTGATGCTTATTTGGATGAGCTGTAAACTAACAGCATATCATAAAGCGTTCCAAGGCAGTACAGCTACTTCAGCTATTTAATATCTGACAAGTCAGTATAACTTACTAGACATAAGTCATGTTTAAAGCAGAGTCCTAATATTTTTAAATATTTTAAAGGTTAAAATACTAAGAGGAGGTGCTTTGTCTAGTGGAGCAGCACACAGTACAGTAAGAATTCGTGTCATAACTGGACAAACTGCATCCCTTGCAGTAGGTATGACAAACTTCAATTGAAGGACGCTGCAGCCTGCTGAAAAGCTGGGGTGTTACACTTATCCTGCATCAACAAAATAATTGTGAGCATTTGTTTTAAACGCACACACAATATTTTATAGCATAAGCAGTTTTAAATCTAGATCCAGATGAATTATGTATTATCCCATAATAAAGGTAAGAATGTCATCATCTGGGATAGAGGATACCATGGGCCTCATGTGGATTGCTTTTTGTTCAGCCCATAATCTAAAGAGCAAGAAGACAAAAACAGAGTTATCTATTTTAAGCACTCGATGCAAAAAAAGGGAAAAAAAAAAAATCATTTGGCCTTTAACATTCCATACCTTCGGCTACCCATGAACCAACGAACAGCAGTACACAGGGTTACAGGTGCAAAAACTGAGTGGAAACAACGGCAGAAAATCATCTTACGTAATAATCTTCAGCACAATCAGTTTCAGATTTCGCATAGTTTATTTACAAAATGGTCTGATAAAACATCCCCTCCATACTTACAGCTCTCTGCCACAATACAGATGTTGATTTTAGCAATGTTTAATAGCACCATTAGAATATTATTTAAAATCAGGAAGGATCTCGTTGCAGTTACAATGATTCACAATCTTTTACATCCATGGACGAAGTAACTTTGAGCACACTAGGACTCTTTGCAGTTCCACAGTACAGATTCCTGGGTTCACACAAGGCATTTTCAGAATTACCAGTTATGCAAGGTACCCATATAGTCAGTAGCTACTATAAGAATCTTCGAGCCACAAAGTTTAGACTTCCACCGTGTTTGTATAAAGTTATCTCCGTATCATTTTCAAACAAGGCAATCACGCTGAATACTTTCCCGGTGTTTGTCTTCAAAACAAAAGCAAAAAAAGAGACCAATTAAGAGTTTTCCTTTCACATCCCCTTGTTTCTTTAATTCCCAGTTAACACCCTAACCCCAAGTTTTGTTAAACACAAGCAAATGATCCCGCTTATCTGCCACGGCAGATCTGAGCGACTGCTGCGAACGGAATGGTTTATTTTAGTGCACAGTTTCAATCCAGCTGGCAGTATACCACGTGCCTAGCAATAATAAAGAAAAAGCCATTTCCGTAAGTGTGTTACCATGAGCATACTGTTCTTTTACATGGAGTGGAAAGCTGAAGCCTCTATCAAATAAATCACACCCTCGTCCTTAAACGCGCCTGAACAAGAAACAAAACTTGATTCTACCCTAATATAGTACCCAGGAGCGGGTAAAACAATGCCCAAAAGATCAATTAGGAATTTGAGAGCATATAAAAAAAACTTGCACAGAACGAACATATATGTACTTTGAGAAACTTCCGCAGCCATGACAAACCTCAGGTAAGACTATGAACTTCCTTTCTGAGAGAATGAAGTGTTCTTATTTCCTGCTTTCAACCATCAGAACTGTCTTTTCTTTGCATGTTTTCAGTCATCAGTACATTCAACAAGAATTAAAAAAAATATATTGCAAAGATACCTTAATATCCAAAGTCATTCTGGGTGACAGCTCTGGAGGGAACAATATAGAGAATTGCTCTCTGCCAGTGAGACCCAAGGTACTTGGATTTTCCCCAGGAAGAAACTGGAGTGGAATTATGCCAATTCCAATCAACTGACTTTTATGAACCTTCTCATAGCTTTCAGCTAGGACAGCTCTAACACCCTGCAAAAATACAAGTGATTTTGTATGTCAGTACAGTAGTCAGAGTGAAATGCAAAAAGTAAGCCTCAAATACATATTTTGTCCAAAATTTTGCAATTCAAATTGAAGAGTAAAGGAAGCTTTAAGTAAGCGGGTAACATCTTTCAGCTTTACAGCTAGATGAAAGCAACTAAGGCAGAGCAGACCCATACAGTATGAAATTGTTTTAGAACAGCAATCATGCTGTAGTTAGGAGGCAGAAAAACCTGGACCAAATGTAGTTGCTTCCATTATTCCACATGAATAAAATGGCTGACTCCGCATATATTCTGAATATTAGTGTAATTTAGACTCCAACAGCTAGATACTTAATATCCTGCGGCGATGAAAAAGATGTCAGCACTAGATAAATGTCTAATTTATCTCAAATTCTGCAGTCTGAGATACTAAGTCGCATAATTAGGAAATTCAGATTTATCCTGACTAGTGATTCTCTTCTATGAAGATTCTAGCAAAAATTGTGAAGTCCTTAAAAAACAAAATGTGGTATTACATTCAAGACTGAGGACTGTTTCTAAACACATTCAAGTCCAAAACTAAAGAATGTTTTTTCAGATATATCCAGAAAAAAACAAAACCACCCCAAACCCAAACAAATCAGCATTACCAGTAAAAAAGGCCCTTTTGCAGCCCAGTCTCTTGAGCTACCCAGTCCATACTTCTTTCCTGCTAGGATAATTACAGGGATGCCTTCTTTCTGGTACAACTCTGCTGCTTCAAACACATCTAGCTGTGGAACAACAAAGTAAAATTGCTTGAGTCAGTTCTAAATCTGCATCACAATTTCAAACTACTTATGCCAGCAAATGTATTTTACCGTTTGTCCTGATGGGAAGTGAATTGTTTTAGGAGCTGGTTTTCCTATGAATTTATTCAGAAGCTTGATATTTGCAAAGGTACCTCTTGTCATCACAGCATCATTACCTCTTCGAGCTCCGTAGGAGTTGAACTCACGAGGTGTGAGTCTAGAATAAAAATATTTAAGAGGGAATCAGTTAAAGGTAATTTGGTTTAAAATATTATTTTTATAATAATTATTGCAACATCTCTAAATTTTCAGTACAAGATATACAGAACTATTTTTCCAACAAATGTAACTATAAGTCATGAACAAAACGTATAAATCATTGCTAGATTGTTCATGAAGAAAACCGCAATTCTAAATCCATTTTCTATGACTTCATTATCAAGTGCTCTGAGTAGTATGGTAGTTACCGAATAATTATGGGGAGACTGTTCTAGAAAACAAGCCTGTTAACTAATCCTCTTACTTCCACCAGCAAGTTTACTAACAAACACAGTACCACAATGAGAGCTTTACTCATAAATCCAATCACGATGCTTGGATTCAAGGCCCATTCTTTCTCTCTCATAACACTACTCGATCAGACTGAACACAATAGAGTCCATCCACGCCACAAGCCATCACTTTGTCATGCTTCACTTACAGTGTAATAATACTACAGCCTTGAAGTGAAACACAACAATGTAATTTCCAAAATATTTGGCAGGGGTGTGCATTGTGTTCTGTGTCTTTTCAGAACGTCAGTGAAAGGCACCCACTCCTGCTGCAGGATGCTCACTGATACAGAGGTACATTATAGCACCAATGACATTAATTTATAAAATCTTAAGCTTCGTTTTTTTAAAACTATGTATATTTCTAGAGCTTCTGATCTGTTCTGTGCATCTATCTGACTGTTCTTGAGGTCAGAGACAGTAACAGTGGCTCACTAACACATTAACAGGGGATCAGTTGCCCAATTTGTAAATTTGTAAATTGTTTTTGCTTGGACACACATTTGGCAGCGGACGCTACCATAACATCACCTGTAAGAACGGGTTCTTTAAGAGCAGATCTCAGCTGCTTGTTGTAACCTTAGAGACCACAAGGTGATTACAGAGATAGCAAGACAGATGATTAAATATCTGGAAGTTACTATTTTGCTTATCCATCTGTAATCTCCACGTGATGCAGACATGCAGTTAAAAAGGAAAGCAACAGTGCTGATCAATTCCTGGGCACATGAAACGGTCCTCTGATACAATTAAAGCTGTCTACCACCAAAAGTTCTTACCCTCTGTTGGTCAGATACTTAGCAGCAGCACTACTCCTTGCGATGCTTCCAGCAGGGGATATGTGATCTGTAGTTACAGAATCACCCAAGTAGAGCAAGACATGGGCATTTTCAATCAGTTGTGGTGAAACTGGTTCTTTGGCCTGAAAGGGAAGGTGCAGGAAAAGGAGTAACAGCAATAAAAAAAGAAAAAATAACAACAATATTTTTCTTCTAAGATCTTTATCTGTAGGCACACTGATGTACAGGCTCCACTCATTCCAGATATGAAAATAGTATGTAAGAGACTGAGAAATCAAGTTTGTTACTTTTAATATTAAAGCTTTACTGGAATAGCTATCCCTTTACTGAAAGATAACACATATAATCTGGTGGACAGACCCATGTACTTACAAGTTTATCAAAAAAGGAAGGACATCTGATATAAGTAGATTTTAAATCCCAGGGAAATAAAGTTGACTCTGGTGCTTCCAGTAAATTCCATCGTTTGTTTCCTTTCTACAAAAAAGAAAGTTAACCAAAAATAACAGAGAAACTAATTTACAGTCTTTCTACATTCTGAAATCAAAGACTTACTGACGATTTTCTTTAATTTCTACTATGCACTACAAGTTACCTCACTGGATATTACTTAAGAATCACTATTTAATAGAAATATTCATCTCAGTTAAGTTCCCCTTTACAGTAATGGAAATAACTGACAAACAAATCATATTTAACTGGAAGATATAAAACTACACTGAAATGCAATCTTTAAGTTTCGCAGAACAGAAGATCATTCTTACCTCCATTTTTTCTTTCAATTCCTTAAACATGGATGATATCACACACTCTTCCTCCACTTTGTGAAGTTCTCTTCGGGTCGGCCAAATATCTCGCAAGTAAATACTTTTGCCATTAAAGCCAGTGCCTGAATAAGATTTTAAACAGAATAGGAATTTCTAAGAATAGAATATTAGACTTTATATTAGAATATAAATACCTACACAATCAGGTCTTCAGAGATAGTAGCAGATATGCAAAGCATTTCATTAATTAAATGTATGCTTTGCTTTAGCTACGAGCAACACCAAATACGATGGCGCTTTCTTTCCAAATATACTGGTTTTGTACGCGGAAACGCATGTGAAGAGACCTCTTCTACTTATGCATTAGATGTGAAAATAGAAGACATAAGGTAATACTCACCCAAAGGCTCAGTTTCAAAGTCTATTCTAACAGTGCCTGCGATAGCATAAGCAACTACTAGCGGTGGAGAAGCAAGGTAGTTGGCGCGGACACAGTCACAGAGTCGTCCTTCGAAGTTCTTTGTTCCAGACAATACTCCACAGGCAATCAGATCACCCTGAAAGGCAGATCCATGTTTTTTTTTCCTAGGACTTTGTGCTACTTCAACAGCTTGTGCTATTTTTTGTTGTCAGATGTGTTTTTAGCATTCCACTTGAAATATTTATTCTAACGCTTCAATTTAAAGGCATTTTGCTCTCTTCCACTACCCTTCCTCCTCCTTTTCACTCCTGACCCCCTCCAGTCACTTCAGTGAACTCCTCTCTCCTGCCTTTTATTGCTTGTATTTTTCCTCTGCCTCACAGGACAAAACTGATGCAGCTGTTTAGACACTGCTGGTTAAAATCACTCAAGCACATAGCTCTTTAAAATCTTCCTCTTCATTTATCATACAAACTCTGTACATCGCATGCTGCCTAAGATGAGATCCTTTATCTTACAGTTTATAGCTATGTGCTACAAATACCATTTCTTACATTTATTTTACATAGCAATGAATTACCACAGTCTCCCTCTGACATGCACACATGCAAAAATATCACACAAAGTCCAAATCCACAAAAAAAAAAAAGTATATTTTGCATAGGTTACTCTTCCTTGATCACTTAACTGGGTGAGAACTGTATTTCTGTACTGAACGAGCCTTAAAGTTTTACCTGTTTTATTGCATTCCTGATGGCTTCTGGCAAGGGGGCAGTGTTTCCAACACAGGTTGAACACCCATAACCAACAACCTCAAACCTACAGTGGAAAAAAATCAAAAAAAAAATAAAAATCAAGCAACACATTAAATAATTACAAGCAATTTATTAAGAAAACAGTTTTTTCTTTTATTAGTCATAACTAAGACGACTTTTTTTCTTTGACAGTTAAGTCTTTTTAGGAAGTGAACAACAGAAACTACATCTCACAGATGCAAACAGGTAGAAGGTAACATTTTGTAATCAATTGAGGTAAGTCAAAATATTTCAAAATGCTGTTAGTTCCACAAGTAATGGCAAAGCCAAGGCAGTAACATTCCTCACAAAGCACAGCTGGGCACTGTTACAGAATTATGAAAATAATTTAACTGTTATTGCTACAGAGCAATTAAAAACATGTTGAACGCCCCACAACAGCAGCACTGTTAAAAAAGACTAATACGGGTTGGCCCGGATGATAAATGTACATCCAGCTTCCGCTTTTAACATACAGGGCAGAACGCATTTGTTCATGCAGGACACTTACAATTAAGGGGTTCACTACTGAAAAAACAGAGTTCAGATGAGGAAGAGAACTATACACAGTAAATTGCAAAGTGGAGTAAAACAACTTTAAGTCAGCAAGTCGTTAAAATGACGATCTAGTAAGTGAAGAGCAACCACATTAATTAACCTGTACAAAACCCTGTGCACTCTTTTCCTAGAGCAACAAACAAAGTAGGAGCCAAAACTTACCCAAGTTTACTGAGGTATGGTAATACTCCACTTGAACCAAGGTAATGTGTAACCATTCCACTGCCCGGTGATAAACTTGTTCTTATGTAGGGCTTAACCTCTAGGCCAGCTTCAACAGCTTTTTTGGCAAGGAGTCCTACCAACAAAGAAACCAACCCAAGAGATAGCTTATTTTTTATATATCCCTTAAATGAACATCTGTATGATGCTACCTTAATTAAATTAAGCATTAAAAAAACAAACAGAGGATATGTAGACCTTTAGTTTATCAAATTATGAAAGCAACAACTTGTCTGAATAAAGTTTCTTAACTCATAACAATACTATTCAGATATTTGTTCCCATTCCTATAAGGCAGGTGCCCATTCTCTTTTCTATAACAAAAGTCTCTTCCTCATGTTCTAGCTGACAGTGCAAATACATTTTTTTATTCTGATACAGGCCACACAGCCTCACAAAGGGAAGCTTACCTCAGCCACAGGACCTTAAAAGAAGAAAGGTCTGACAGAGATTAGCTGCTCTGGGAAAATTGTGTGCATCTTGTGACAGTACAACATATACTCTCTAATGAGTGACTAAAGCACAAAACAACTATCCAGCAATACGGATTTTCCTTCCAGACTCTGCAGCTAACTATAGTTTAAGCTACCATCATCCAGCTGGGAGACAAAGCTAGAGCCCACCGCCTATGTCCATTGTGCACCCATATGAAGAAAGCCCTAAACTGGTGACCTGTTGAAATACTACCAAGTGTAAATATCTTGTAACTACTATCATTAATACTGTTTCATGACACAAATTGAGAATTGTATTATTGGAAAGTAACTTTCATTGTATAACCTTCAGAGTATACAACAAGTTTAAGGCTGAAAGTTTACAATTTCAAACCTTTAGGTTAAGTCATTACAGAGAACTACAAAAGCAACGGTAAAGGCTGTGTAAACACGGGAGCACCATGAAGCCCAAGTTGGTAGTCACTTGTCCCAACATACCTGCAGCAAGCATGACAGATGGATTACAATTATTTGTACAGCTGATTACTGCAGCAATGACAATGCAGCCATGAGATAGCTTGTATTCATTTCCTTCATATTGAACAGGTATAATGTCATTCTGTTTCTCAACTGCAATCTGAAACCCTTTAACACCAGACTGGATGACAAAAAAAAAAAAAGTCAGCAGTTATTATGGTACAAAAAGTATGACAACACAACAAGACCAAGTGAACCCTCATTTTAAAATACTACTCAGCTGTCCCGTTAGGAATCCTTAAACAGGTTTTAAAAGCAGCCCTCAGTTCATGCCTCTCTCCATATATACAGTGGTACCATTCCATTCGTCTTTCTTCGTAATTGCTTTAGCTTTGCAACAATTGTGAACAAATGCCAGTCAAATCATGATCGATCTCATACTCATTTCTTGCTATACAAGAAAGGATAATCCTTTGAGTGCATGTATAATTCTATACAGTATTTGTTCCTGAATTAGAAGCATACCCAGATGTTATTTGGAAGAGGATAATAAGTAAAAGCAGACTAGCTTAATTAACATTTCACACCCTCCAGCTCTTCAGCATGGAGTCATCCTCCAGAGGTCCCTTTCAACCTCAACACGCTCTGATTCATGGTAAGTTATTTCTCTCTCCAGCACAACTGAGCATTCTGGATTACAGACCTTATTCCAAGCCAAAAATGCTAAAACCAACAGAAAGAATTTTGACAGAGTGTGTAAGTTTCTAATACTGTTGCCAGCCTTCAACTTTAAGGACAAACACTAAAAATGAAGATGCATTCCTGTATTAGCTGCATTCTTAGATACCTCCACATATTCCTAACGGAAAAAAAAAAAAAATTAAAAAAAAAATCACCTTCAGAGTAAAAAGATTTCCTCTGTAGAATCAAGTTAAGCTGCAAGCAAAAATCATTTGCTAAGTTAAGAACCCAGAACATCGATCAGCTACAAATCTTGGAAGTCTTTCAGCATCTTCTTTAAGGTAAGAATTTTCTGTTCTTATGGTAGTTCAGTTTTGGATATTAAGTAAAATATAGATGTTTTAAAATGAGAAAATGTTTCCCAAGCTTACACTATTTAAGTTTTTCCTCCCTAGCAATCTAAAGTGGAAAATAAAGGATTCTGGAAGTTCATGTTCCTGAAAAACACACCTGTGATTTACCAGCTACTAGCCCCTCAGGACATTTGTCAAGCAATAAGAATATCAGTGGATAAGTTGTTTATATAGTAATAAGGAGGGTTCAGCAGGTATGCAAGGAATATCTAACAAGATTTATTCACATAGATCATAGGAAGTACTTTTGAAGAGTAGATCAGTTGTACAAACCTTTTCATTTAAGCACACTTGGAAGTCACTTTTCATGTTATTAACAGCCACTCTATCTTGGGACCTCTTGGGGCCACTGACATATGGAATTATAGAACTTAGATTAATTTGCACTACCTAAAAAAAAAAGGAAAAGAAACAGGAAAAAAAAAAGACATTGTCAATCCCAACCCAACATTACACTGAATATACTCTTGATACATCCAGGATCTCTTGTTTAAAATTTGTACGTTCTGAGAGTAAAAGTCTGGGCTTCCACTTTCAAGACCACCCTCTGTAAAAGGCTATTCATCTTATTCAAGATGTTTTAACATTATCCCTATTCGTAAGAGTTACCTGATCAGTCAGAGGCCACAGGAATTCCATTAGTTGACAGAAATGTTATTGTACTTCCCTTCTTTCCCCCTAATCCCTCTGTATTTTGCAAATATACTCCGCTTCTCAAAATCAAGAGTTAAATGCGATGTTTATTAAAGCAATGGAAATTACAGCAGGAGACAAAATTAACAAATAACTACTGCTGGTTTAACATGAGACTCAAAAGTACAGAAACAAATAATTTCAAGCATACCTGGGAATACTCAGGTTCTCTGGAAGAACTCTCATCATTTCTAAATAACTTCACAGCTTTAAGATATGCTTCCATGACCTCAAGCTTGGCCTTGTCAAAACCTTAGGAAGGTTATTTCAAACATGAGAAAAGCCACATTAAAAAATAAACCAAAATACAATTCTCAAATTAAGACTGTTTTAAGCATATCATCCAAAGTACTTTTTTTTCCAAGATACACCACTTCTGTACCCCAATCTCCAGAAGCTATTCAGGAATAACATATGAATTAAACCACTTTTTAAGTATTATTTTTTTTTTTTAATTAGTTTAACTTTCCTTCTTATCATGGAACAAAAACAAGCTGTTCGAACTCTAGCAGTAGTAATGAATTAAGTTTACAGGTTTGTCTCTAAAGTTCACAAAGCTTCTCTCTATTGAGATTTACTTGTTTAATATAGATCACATGCTTAGCTCCTGATAACCAGCGTTACTAGCTGTTAGAAAATGTTTTATTTGTTTATCTAGCCACTGCAGAGCATATTAACTATTAAATTAAAAATGTTTAGCTTGTATTTAAAAGTGAGAGATTTCAGTTTTGGAAAGGCTTACTTATGTGCATGAGCTTTTTTGCTATCTGTTACCCTGTGGCTGTTCCTACTTGCAGTAGCTTGATAAGGAACTGACATCCTTCTAGCTTAGCGTGAAATTTCTGTTGAAGAGCATTTACTGATAAAAAAAATAGTGAAAAAAAATAAAGTGTGTTGTGATTTGTTTTACACTTTCCCTTATACCTAGCAATCATTTTAGACTGATTTTGTAGGGAATCTAGAGATGGTTAAGGGATTAATTTCCTATTGAAAAAGCTTATATTTTGAAAAGTATGTAGAATATAAGTAAGAGTTTAAAAAATATTTTTCTTTTAAAAGTTAACGTAAGCTTTCAAAAACAAGGACTCTTTATGTTGAAAAATAACATGGTGTTAGTAAATCAGGTATTAGACATTTAAAGTAAATGAGTCTGGACACAAACCTCACACACAAATTTGCTTCTTATATGCCAGCATTGTGCATACAAGAACTACAACCTCACTTGAAAACACAGAGACAAAATAGGCCACAAGACAACATCCATGCCAATAAAGCAGGCAAATAACTCAGACCCAAATGCCACATACTAAGCATCCCACAAAATTAGCCAACATCAAATATGTATGGTACAATTTTTGTGTTAGGTATTAGTCAGATGCATGAGACTCCACAGGTTAAAAGTTGTAGCCAAGTATATCGCATGACACAAGCCTGTACTGTACAGCAGAATTTTTACACATTAAATCCACATCAGAACTCTCTGCAAAAAGTCACCTCTTAAGAATTACAGAGTTTTAAGCAAGAAGTGTATTGTCATATGTATAAAACATTATTATAATAAATCACTATTATAATTCCATCTTTACCTGTATGCTTTAAGTGCTTCAGTGTCACATTATCAACAGGGAAAAAGCTCAGAATAGCACCGTATTCAGGACACATATTTGCTATTGTGGTTCGGTCTGCTACAGACAGCTGGGAAACTCCACTCCCAAAGAATTCAACAAATTTTCCAGCAACATCAGCTTGCCTAAGATGCTGGTTAAAAAAAACAAAAACAAAACCACACACAGTAACATTTGTTATGTTACAATGCAATGCAATATATTTATGGTATGAAATGTTATGGTACAATGCAAGCAATGTTTGTTGCAACCATTTGCAATTACTGAGTTATGACACATAAAATAAAAAGTTGAAACCTTAAGGCCCATGTTTGCCGAAACTTAAGTACCATTAATATACTCGGTTCTAAAAAAATCTACAATGGAAGTTCACATAACAAACCACACCTCCATCTGATACCCTAGTTGAGGACAGATACACTTTTCTATAGGCATCATGCCTGAAAGAGGAGTCTTTTCAAGGCGATCACAGCCATTAATGCTTTGATGATTGCTTCACCTACTAGAACAGTAAAAGTTTGTACCACCCTGGCCAAAACCCTGTCTTCAGAAAATGTATTCTTGAGTTATACCAGCTTACAATCACAGAAAGGTCTTGCATCTTGCAGGAGAGTTTTAGAATAAAAAGGGTACCCAGAGAAAGTTTCTGAGCTACAGAAGTAGCCTATGTGCTGTCAGCCGAAGACAAAATGAACGCAGGTCTTCTCTCCCCTGTCCCATCCCTGCACACATACTTGTTCATTTGGGGTTTTTTTAAATGTATTTTAGTGAAGGAAGGTCTGCAAATAAACCACTACAGAGGGAAAAGAAAAAAAAATAAATCCGCACTATTTTAGAATACTATTAAATAAAAATTATTAGAGATTATTTGTATCTTTCTGCACTGTCATGATTAAAGGTATGCTAAAAATACTCTCAGCATTTAGTTCTCAAACACTGGTGGTAGAACTTGCAACAAACTTTATTTGCAAAGGCATTGAACTCTTACCTTCGTAATGCTTAGAACAATATCTATGGATGTAGCAAGTGGGCTGGCTGAACCTGTGAGTTCACAGCCAACAACCTCAGGCAAAGTGAGAGTAACCGGCATCCCTAG
This sequence comes from Baryphthengus martii, assembly GCA_013396935.1. Taxonomy (NCBI): domain Eukaryota; kingdom Metazoa; phylum Chordata; class Aves; order Coraciiformes; family Momotidae; genus Baryphthengus; species Baryphthengus martii. The sequence continues at coordinate 241,992 of VWZK01006314.1, read as the reverse complement.
CATCACTGCTTCTGTTTCAATTCCCCCAACACCTGAAAGGAGAACAATAGATTGCTTTTCATCAGTTTAAGTAACCACAACTAAATACGTTGAGGTCCCAAAATCTAATAAAACCCTTCTTATTGAGCATAAAGGCTACAGCAAGAAATGTGTAAGTTCTGTTAAATATTTATACATGAAAAACAAAATCAAGTAAGACTACTTCTGAAGTTATTCTTAGTCAATGAGAAAATATTTTCTATCTAAAATTAACCTTCCAAGAGAAAAGAAACCTTCATACAAATTTTACGCTGCATGTACAAACAGCACTTTTTTCAGTATCCATTGTTTTTTGGCTATTTTCTCTTTAAATTACAAAAAGTAGTTTCTCAAAGGAAAGAAATGTTCATTGAAACTACTTTTATATAAAAAAACCCTACATTCTGAAGAATAATTCAAGACAGTCAATTATGCCTGAGACAGAAGTATCCAGTGGAAATAATGTACTTCTCTGTAGTGCTTTAGTATGTTCTTCAAACCTCTATCAAGTTATTCTTTGCATACTTACCCCAGCCCAAGATACCCAAGCCATTCACCATGGTTGTATGAGAATCTGTGCCAACCACGCTATCAGGATATAGAAAATCTTTAACATCAAAAACAACTCTTGACAAATACTCCAAGTTCACTTGGTGTGCCATTCCAGTCTCAGGTGGAATTATGGAAATATTCTTGAAAACCTTTGAACTCCACTGTAATTTTTCCAAAATGAAAAAAAAGTTATGTTTTTTCAAAGGTACATTAAATTCTTAGAACATATATAAGACGACAAAACTAATATGCAGTAAAATAGTACTTGCTATTTACGCAAGCGGCTTTTGCTTATTTGTCAAACAGAGATATGTGGTCTCCTTTGGATTCTATACATTCTTAATCATCAACAGCTGTTGAAGACTGAATCAATAATTCATATCTCCCTTTCAAAAGCAGGGCTGCATAAATCGCTTACCTTCCAGTTCACACAATTCATTTAAAGCACAGCTAAGACAAGTATTTAGGCCACAGCATCTAAGAACTTGTATTTATAGCAGAATTTAGTTTAGCTTTTACATTCCTGGATGAGATTGAAGATGCAATTTAGAAGAGCATCTTGCTACCTGCAAACTCAGGATGCTAGATTTAAAAAAATAAGTAGACATGGAAACTTGTAACGAGATTCAGTCTGGCAGTTTCCCCTCTTTAATAATGTAAAAGCTAATTTGCAACTTTCAGAAAGAAACCTTCTTCTACCTATATGAGAAGATTTTTAGATGATTGTGTTTGATTCCTAAACCATGTTAAATTAGTGGATGAGGATCAAATATCAACGTTGTAGATTCCTGGCTAGCAGCAAAAAAGCCAATTTTCACCACAAGAGACTTCCCTGAAAAACAAGTTTATCAACACTCCTGACTAGTTTGAGAACAGCAGTGTTTCAACACCAGGCTCTGTCCAACGCTTCCAACTTCAAATAGAAGTTCAGAGTTCTAACAGAAGTATGGATAAATGAACCTTTTATCCAGAAACTCATTGTAACCTAAGGCACCAAGCTCATTAAAAAGCATTAAAAAAGACTCATGCTTTATAAATACCTACTTTGTCCACTACCTTCACACTAACAAGAACCAAATCAAATAGCATAAACTTTTTCAAGTTAGAATTACAAAAAAGTGTCTCCCCTTTAAGTGACACCTAGATCTAGAAGTTGCGCTGCCTAACAATTTTTAGTTTCAAAGTCACAAACCATGTTATTAGCCAATTTTCAGTTACCATCTTAAATTCGGATTTGAGTCTGACATATCCAAACTATTACTTCATTTATCATCTAAACCCAAACACTGGTAGACAACTGAAGCAAGCTCTTAAAACAGCTAAAACACAACATGATACAAAGCTCACAGGTACACTGACATACCTTAAAAAATTGAAGCCTCTCTCTATTTCTGCCAAATTCCATCTCTTGATTTTTCAGTACTGTCTCAGGCCTAGGAAGATATCAAGTTTACAAGCACTATCAGAATTTATTTCAAATTACAGAAGAACAAGTCGTTATTTTTGCTTGTTTGATGAAAGACTCATTTAAGTCTACAGCACAATTTGAATTGGTTTATTAGAAGAAAGATAATTGCTTCCTTGCAGCAAGCTTTCTGTAAACAGTGAAAAATAACTGATCTGTGCTGTGCTTGACAACATGTATATTCTAGGCATGGTTTGCTGAACGCACTTGATCTCAAGAATACTAATTTTAAGAGATTTATTCCAAGCATGTACTTAATACACAGATTTTTTTTTTCCCTAATGAATAGTTTTACAGGTTGCACACCTTGAAATTCAATACAGTAAAGAACCGAGATGTTCACTAGTTCAAGTAAAAACACTCTCCACGCCCTTTATAGCAACTAAGCAGAACACCAGGGCAGTTGCAACTATCCTCCATTTCTGTACTTCTTGCACACAAGCCAAATTTTTTTCTTCACAGGGACTCATCAGTACAGTCTCATATAGTGAACCATCTCTAAGTATTAAGATACTGATACTCACAAACAAGTAACCCACAATTTAACAGGAATAGCCTCTGATTTGAGAAGGTGGACAAGAAAGCAAACACGTTTTGCACCAGGAAGGAAGACGGTCCCGAGTTTTCTAAAGGTGTATTCTACATCATGACTCTTCCCTTTATTCTCTGCAGTGTCAGCAGGTTAGCAGCTATACCGCTTTGCAAGGCCCCAAGAGACAGTCATTGTTCAAGCTGCAGCTTAATAAATACCACTGCTGTTTTGCTGCCAGAAACATCAATACTGCCAAAAGTATCACTAATTCTGCATTCCAACACCTGTACTAAGGAGGAATATTTGCACATCTATAAAATAACTGAGAATCAGTATCATATAAGTGTGGGATACAGATTTGGTTAGCTTTTAAATTCTACATCTGTCCAGCACAGGAAGATAGGGATCTGAACACTATCAGACAAGAGGTGGCAGCTGAAAGATAAAGATGATTACATGTAATTTTCATAGATTTAGTGGTACCCATTGATCCGTTCATACTATTGAAAACCTGAAAAAGGCAGCTAGATGTACTTTCCCTGGGCCATTACATACAGGCAGGATATTAAGTGAATTTCAAGTCAATGACAGATGGACTGTGAGATTCCATAGAAGCTGGGGGATGATGTAAAGGCTAGTTCTTAGTTGTTCAGAGGTCTCTGACTCTTAAAGTTCTCACAAAACTAAAATTTACTTTTAGAAATAAATTAGTGCTTCATTGATTTATTCATTGTAGTTTATTTTGTAACATACAAAGGCTTACTTCTATGCTTTGTTGTTCTTGTAAAGAAAGGAGGGAGGGAATTATCAAAACGTAAAAAAAGAAGTCACAGCCATAGTCACAGTTGACCATCTGCCCTATTTTTAGACTAATTCATATCCGCTACATCAGACCTTTTCCTAGATGCTGAAACCTGCATATTGCCCATCTGAAGGAGAGTACAGAAGGATGTTTAGAAAAAAAAAAAATAATCACCACAGGCAGTGCTTAACAACACAGAAGGGTACAAATAATTGAAAAAAAGGATGCTTTCATACTCAGGCACTGGCTGCAGATGGAAAGGACAGAGGATAGGCGTGTTCTCTATCTGTGCAGAAAATTGTCCTGAGTTGCGACTCGAATCCACGGCGCTACACGACCCCTTGCAGCCAGTTTGACTCCTGCAAGGTGGCTTCCGAGGCTGTGCCTTATGTGGAGAAAGCTTTGCCATTGGCTTCTGTGAATCACCACCTCCAGGATTTGGAGCATTCTGTATTGCACTGTAACATTAAATAGACGAAAAGTTTAGACATAAGGAATTATGTTCCTTTTTCTTTTCTTTGAGGTTTCCTGTGGGGATTTTTTGGGGAGGAGGGTTTTGGTTTTTTTCAGTCTCTTCAACAGATTAGAAAATATTATAAAAACACAGCACAAAAAACAAACCAAACCCCAGGAATTATTTTACTGCAATCCTGTTGCCAACTAAACAACCACTGGATAAGCTTAGTTAAGTAGTGTCATAAGCAGTGAACAGAACTGGATTGTCTGAAAGATTAACCCTGGAAAAACAACTCCAAGTTCTTCACAACAGACCAGAAATCTTCATAAACAATGTTGCAAAGGCTAAACTCAGCATTTTAAACTTCTAGGGCATGGACAAGGCCTCATCCAACTCATGAACTCGCTGAATGTTCTGGGGTGGTTTTTTTTTGAAAGACAATGCTGTACATGATCTGTTGAATCCACAGAGGAATAATTACAAAGTTTTCTCAATGAAAGAACTGTAGTTTCATTACTTAATTAGGCTTTTTATACAAATCTTTAAAAGGCTTAGATAAATTTTACACACTAAAGTCAGTCAGAAGTAAGACGGAAAAGTTCTGGTTGCTTGTGGGTTTTTTTCGGGGTTTTTTTTGTTCTTTGTTTTGTTTTTTACATAAAGTCCATATACACAGCACACAGCTCTCTCTTTGTACAATACCCAGTCTTCACCTGAGAGCAAAGAAAGCTCATTGTGCAAAATGAATGACTTCTTACCTCTCAATATTTAGAATATCATTGAATCCCAGATCATGGAATCCTAACTAAAGTCACTGCTTTCTTCTGCTTTATTAACACAGAAAGATAGTTATTGAATTTCAGAATCTCGTGTGGCCCCAGAGAATACCTCGTCTAAACCTCAACTTAGTCCGCGAGCCTCTCCTGATGAGATGGAAGCTATATAAAAGCTGCACAAACCATCCTGTGGGGAAGGGTTTCTTATCACGGGCCAGCAGCTGCTGAGATCCTGTAAGCTTTCCAAAAGTGAAACTACAGAAGTCAGATTTATCATTACAAAGCAGCATGATGAGACCTCTTGCCAACACTCGGGTCTTTCTGATAATTTTAGGCTAGCCTAATTGCAATACAATCAGCTGTCCCTCCAGACACCAGAGGGGACAGATCACAGAACTGGAATGACACATATGCAACAGAACAAATGATTTGTAGCTTCTTGCTTTTCACTCTTAATACTAACCAAACTGGTATCCCGTACATATTTGAAAGGTCTACAGAAATGACACAAGCACCCATGTCCATTTGAATGCAGGCTTTTCCCTCACAAACTTTTATAATTCCCTAAGAGCTTGTGCAATTTACACAATCCTGCATGAGTCTGAAAGGCTCAGCGATGGAGGAGTGGAAGAGAAGAGAGGGGGACTGCATTATTTACTGTTTACTTCAGCAAACCCTGAATAAAATGTGAATTCTTCCCCTTCTGCAGTATCGCATTTCTAATAAAAGGTGGTCCCAAGCTGTTTTCATCACATTACTGCCCATCAGAAAATGAAAGCTGCAACGTTACTTCTTTAGTCCAAATACTTTTCCAGGCTTAACAGCTATGAGTACACTCCTCTCCCTGCAAATACATGCAGTCAACTTTAGTCTGTTGTAAAATCCAGGCCCAAAAAACAATCGGTATTAACCTACGGGCTGAAATGACAGTCTGCCAATACGTATGTCCAACGGGATTGCAGACTGTCTCTGGAGCTGTGACAAAAGGACTCACGTTTGAAAAAAGTTTTCTTTAACATTAACAATAAATACAGGGCAAAACAAAATGACAAACTCCATCTGACTCATCCAGAAACCATGACAGAGACAGTTATTTCATCAATCTCTTGCCCAGAATCCAGGTTGTCAGTCAGCTTCATCCACAACCTCTCACAATTACTCTCTCTCTCCTTCAGGAGTGTTATTTTACCTATTTTTATCCAGCTATCTTTCAGATACCATCAGATCTAGTTTCAGGGATCCACACATGATGGATCATTTGGTGAGACAGTACCAAAACCAGAGTAAATACGCAAGTACCAGACACAAGTGTACAGTTCATCAAAAAAAACAGACGAGGTACATTACCATTTGCTGAAATCAATCTGCAGAGAATGGTCAACAGTGAGATCAGTTGGGCAGGCAGGATTGACTTTCATAGGATCTCCTCCAGCATTTCTCACAGCTTCCCTCATGGCAGCAAAGTCCACCATTGCTGGAATTCCACTAACCATTAGGAAACCAAAATTGTGAGTTAATGCCCCATGTTGTTACGCTAAAACCTCCAGTCTTCTTTTTAGTTTTAACTTAAGTCTAGATCTACCTAAGTTCTATTTCAAGTAAATCCCTACTACTCTATTCTCTGAATTTTAAAGAGCTTGAAACGTTTTTAGAAGTCAACGGAGCAGTACTCATTCACAACCTGCAACAGCATGTTTGAAGATAATATACCAAACAAGAACATAGAAATATCTCAAAGAATAGAATTGTATTTCTCATTTGTCTTGCTATGCTTCTGAAGAGTGATAGTATTTTACTACAAAACTAAGTTTTAGATAGTTATTACCTATATGATAGAACCTTGCTATCCAAACAATGCCCACACTATATATTTTAACGCTTTCACATGTATTACTACTCTTCCTCCAGAGCCATCCCTTTCTGAAGCTCATGGCATTTTACAAAGGTATTTTTGTTCGTATTATAGAGGTAAACGTACCTGAAGTATAAAACAGAGGAGTACAATGTTTAAACAATGTGGTACTATATAAATCTCCCTCACTTTGCTTGCCAAGCAGAAGTTACCTCATTTTTATTAACATCACAACTCCTTTTTTAAATTATCTCACTTGTTAATAAGTATATAGCTAACGAGTCACCAAACCAGCTTAAATTTCCTATTTGTAAATAGCGGAAGGACTGCCCTTTTAGCTAGGCCATAATCAAATCACAAAGCAAGCTAATAACCTAGGAGATTTCTGTTTAAATATATGTATTATTCATGGATTCAGTTGGATTACATATACTTGTGGAGTAAGCAATATCTAATCTTCACTTATCTCAAACAAGAACTCTATATATTACAATGAATTGTCACCGATCTGGCTGCAGCCAGAGTGTCACCACTTCCATTTGTTTTATGGCTCTTATCCTGTAAAGTATTCCCTAGAGGTCAACAGCTTCAGCACCACCAGCCTACAGTAAAACCAGGATACCTTAAGGATCAACTCCTATTCCTGCAGCACGTCATCATTACGAGGAATCTGCTGGAGAGCAAAAGCAGCATACAAGCTTCTATCATGAGAGGTACTTCAGTATTCAAACGCTAGGTGTTATTTATTTGCAAAGCAAAGAATGCTACATATAACTTGGTGAGTTAACACAGATTATTTCAGTGTTTCTAGCACGTGCGCACACACACACTTACGTAAAGTCTTGAAGAACAACTCTAGCAGGACAGAAGGGCACTTCAACATTTTTCTGTTTTGTTTTCCAGTCCAAGATGTTTGTAGCATCTGTTTCTTTCACTAAGAAGCCATCACAGTTACGGATACTGGATTCAAACAACACTCGTATGGAATAAGGCAGAGTATCTAGGGTAAAGCAAAGTAACAGACTTAATTGGTACAACACTTCCAGCTTAGCTATTTTTTACAAATTACAGTCTCACATTTCTAAAGAATTGCACTTTGCTAGGGTCTGGATAAGAGCTATAGGTTTGATCTTCATTATGCAATACGGAACAGCAAGTTGCATAATGTGTACATCGCAGAAGATGAGTTATCATACAGGATTTGAAGGGAAGATACCAACGGCTTGACCACACTGTGTTAAGACAGCTACCTTTAAGAATGTATGTTATGCTGGCAGGAGACAGATGAGAGGAATCTAGAACTGGCACTACTGATCAGAGCAGGAGAAAAGCAAAAACCACTGGAATATTAAAAAATATTTTTAACTGTAAACTTCACCATTATTTGAGATATCAAGCCAAAAGCATCAAACACTAGAATATTTTTTTTTAATAAAGAGTGATATGAAGACCACAAACTCTTCTGCCATATGCCCTAAAATTAAACACATTTCATAAAATATAAAGAATCACATTTCACTACATAAAACTTTAGTTAAGTTTGGTACTGATCTGGATTGAAGTATTAACTAGCAGCAACTTTCTGGCACAAAGAAAGCTTTAGGGAACTGGAAATGAGAATGAAATAAGCAGGCAAAAAAAAAGAAGCAGATGTCACTATTCAATGCAAACAAAACAAAATAAGTCAGGATTAATTCACGTTTCTCCTCAAATCTAATTATTTTCAGTATCATTCAAGCTTGCAAATGATTGAGAATAGTGAGAAATAAAAAGTTAGTTGGAAGAAACAGATGAAATAATTAAGTTCAGCCTTAAGAAAACTAGTGAGATTTGGCGGTCTCAACCTAATCCTGAGGGCTTCATCCACAAACGATTAATACAGAATTTGCTGACCCTGTTCTCATTGTGTGTCTTTCTCAAATATTATCCACTGCCTAATTAGACAAGTCAATCAAAATAATACAAGAATGTAATCAAAAACATGTCTAGTCAGCTGTAATGCTTTTAAATAGAGTGGTGGCCAAGTTACCAGCAGGAAATATTTTTTTCTTTTTCTTGAATTGCAAATAATAGGCAGTGCATCCTTTGCAGTGATAAATCCAACTGTCCACTGGTCTGCTCATCTGCTATCAGCTACAGAGTAGCAACAACTCCTCTCTACTAGGCGCCAGCAAGCTCACACCTGCAATACTGCATGTAGGTTTGGGCCACCCAGGTTACAGGTGAACTCAAGAAACAAGACTGGTGTCAGCAAAGAGCGTTCTGAAACAGTTATGGGGCTGCTGTACCTGACACATAAGAGAGGTTGGGAGATCTGGGTTTGTTCACCCTGAGAAGACAAAGCTACATGAGCTAACTCCAGTCGCCCACAACCTAACACGACCTGCAGAGAAGGTAAGGCCTGACCTCTCACAGGTGCACAGTGAAAGGACAACATGAAGGCCTAGGTGCAGAAAACGACACTGCGTACAGGAAAAAAGTTCACAGGAAGGGTGGTTAAGTCTCGAATCAAGAGGCGGTGGAATCTTCATCCTCACAGACTTGCAGAGCTCATCTGAAAGGCTCTTCAAGTTAGTTCTAGTTCCAGCAAGATTCTGCTCAACCAGATCTCCAGATGCCCCCTTTGCCCTCAATTGTTCTCAACTCTTTCTATTATCATTTTCCCCATAACGAAATACTATTTTAAACACTAGAAAATCAGATGTTCTCTAACAAACCAGCAAATAAATCCATTAACATTTACATTAGTAATCCAATTAATCTGAACAGGCACTTATCATCATAGTCGGAAGCCCCAAGGCAGAGTGGAAACAGGTAAAATTCAAAATTAATGTTCTAGCAACAAATGCAATGAGCAATTTCAGACACTGGATTTGCTATCAACGCTGACCCACACTATGCCTACATTTTATTTAATGTCTTGTTAATACATAGTTAATACGAGGAGACCAACCTCTGCCCAGAAGTTTCTATTGTAAGACAAAACCACTCAGTCTAGTCTATTTAGCCTCCTTTTACAAATGTCTTCAGGACTATCTGCTCCTGCTCAAAGCTTTATGGCACATCTTCACAGAAAGCAGTATCTTCTGTCACGAGGCTTTTCAAAAAACTGCTGTAGAACTGACTGGTTCTGTTACTACCACTACTTGTTCCTGGACAAAACCACAAACAGAAGCATTCTGCCTCCTTCCTACGTGCTTATCTGAAAGATTAACTCTGTTATTGCAAGTAGTAGAAATCTGCAAGAGCACACAGCTGTTGCAGAGAAGTTGCAGCAGCCAATGTGCACTAAATCCTCTCTCTTTCCTTCAAACAACAGGGAAATCATTACTGCTTTCAGATATGAGACTGAAGTGAAACATCCACCGGTAATTTTTTTTAGTTAAGAAACACCACAAATTCTGTAAATATAGCAGAGTAACTCAGACATTGGAAAAGTGAAAAAAAAATAATCATTCATACCCTTAATATGCACCTCAGGTAAGTATTTTAGGAGTTTCACATACATGCAAAGTGAGAGAATAATAAAAGCATGTTTTGAATATCTGCAAGAGTAAAGCCTATTCCAGCTGACACCAGTCTACACTCTCTCCATCTGCAGGTGTTCCCCTCAACAATCACACGGGCACTTGCTTTATTATGTTTTGAAAAAGCACCCAGACACAGAGACCAAATTAAAGTCTTCTTGGCACATATGACTTAGTGTTATATTACATGCTAATGACATATCAAGTATAATCTATCATATGGACGCCACAAAAACCTCGTTTTCCTGCAAGAATTGCAGTAGAAACTGTTTGAAGTTGCTGGTAAGGTGAAAATTGAACAAGCAGCAATACAAAATTACAGCAAAACTATTTTTATTTTTTAAGTACTACTCTCTCACTTCATTTTTTCCATTAGAGAAATTATTCTGGAGTATTCCTGAAAACTCCAGCAATACACATACTTTCTCCCTTCCTGAAAAAAAAAAAAAAAGCAGCTACATGAAGTATTACTTCCTATCTAATTCATAAAGCAGCAATAAACCCGAAAATTATAAGCTTTCAAATACACCTATTAAGAATCCATGTATTCACAAATGCATCTCCTAACATTTTACAGCAGGAAGTTGTGCTCTGGTGGGAAGGGTGGACCCCCTCTGGATCCCTTGAGGTCCCTTCCAACCCCTAACATTCTATGATTCTATGTTTACTGCTGGTACCGACCTAATTACAAACACCTAAAAAGTATCATTACCATACTTGGCGCCTCCAAGCTTTGAGACATTGTAGAACTTCTTTTGTGGATAGTTTCCTAATTCTTCAATTATGGGCTTGTAAGGGCTTCCTGGGGCGGGGAAAAGAGCACAACAAAACAAACACAAGAAAAACACCAGTTACAGCCATGAAAAAAATGGAAAGTTTGAGCACTGATACAGGACTCACAAGAACAGCTTTTTATTTCTGATTTCACCAAAAATAATGTTCCTCTAATACAGAAAGGTTTCTGAGTGGATTAAGACACCTAATGATGCAGATGAGTGACTAAGATGAATTTTAAAAGTATCTGTAACACTAGGTAAATACAGGTCATGCAAATAATCATCATAGTCACACACCTGAATATGTTTGACCTTTATTGTCTCAGTTTACTATTTACACAACAGAATAAATGCACCTCATCGACTCAGATAAGAGTTTTAATATAGTAGAAAACATAAAGCATTAAGTATCAGGCTAATCACAAGCAAACAACAGACAAAAAAAAACCTCATAACAACTGTTAGATGGAAAAAATAAATAACTTTTTAAGAACAGAAGCAGTGGTAAAGAGAAATAATGCTTTAATTCAATTGCTAGCAAACTAAACAGTGTCAATGGTATACTCCCTCAGGCCTGAAGAGCTACATGTTGTAAAAACTTAAGGAAATAAAACCAATTACAAACAGTGGAGAAAATGGTGTTAGTTCTGACATCCCTGAGCTGCTCCTGTGTGCACAAACACCAAACGTTGGCTCTGCAGCAGAACACTTACCCTTTGTTTGTTGTTTGGGTTGATCTTAACACACTACAGTTATACCTTCATTGCAAGGCAAATGTTACATCAACAGCTAACGAAAACTGCGTCACTTAAACATCCAAATAACATGACATTCTCTGCTCCTCCCCCCCCCCTCCCCGCTTCCCAAGTTAAACCGAGTACCCTTTAGGCCCCAACCCTACGAGCAGACACCTTTATGGGTACGACATCCCTCGCTTGCCGCAGCATCTGCGGCGGAGGGAAGCCAAAGAGGGACCAAAATGGTCGTCAGGAATAACGGGAGGCCCGGCGGGACGGGCTTGCAGCCGCG
>VWZK01006314.1:196159-229824 GCA_013396935.1 Baryphthengus martii | reverse complement strand
CGGGGCGCCGGCCGCGACCCCTGGTCTCGGCCCCGCAGCACATGGGCGTGTATCGGCCCAGTGAGTGCGCCTCCCGTCAACTGCCGAGGCGTTTCCCAGCAGGCCGGGCCTGCGGTGGTCGTTGCCCTTTGTCCTGGCGGCGTAGCCGCTTCTCTCCTGCCAGCAGCCAGTGAGGGCCGCGCTGGAGCCGGCGGCAGCCCTGGCTGAGGGGCTCTTCCAGAAGCGTTTGAGTCTTGGAGAGCATTAAAGCGCTTTAACAAGGATCTAACGCTTGTCGTAAGAGTGACACCATTCGGCTGAAATTGATACCCGTTTCCCTAAGCACCATTTACCAGAGTGCCCCACAGAGCAGTGGGACTAGTGCAACAGTGCTCCACAACACGTGCTAAGTTGCGCTTTGCTGCAATTCATCATATTACTGCCTGGCACAGGATGGCGTTTAAAGAAACAAGTCCAACAGTTTGAGTCAAATCGCTTCTACCCCTGGCTGCGCACAGACTTCCGTAAGACTGGTGTATTTAGAGCTCGAATGCAGTAAATCTTACACAGTTCTAAGGCAGTGAGAGCGCTTCTTCAAAGAGTAAAAACTTAATTGTTGTACCGAACTACAGATGAAAAAATAACAGCAACTAAAGGTTTTTTTTTCCATATCAGTGAGTTTAGGAGATTAAGAATGAAAACTCGAGAAATGTCTGTAGAATATTTACTGAAGAAATTTAGGTCAGTCCAATCAATAGAGTCTAAGATCCACGAGTGAATCTAGAGAAGCTGGTAAGACACGTAGTAATCTGTGCATAGACTATGTCAAAGTTGGAGCTAGTTGGGGCAGCTAATTAAAAAGGTCACAAAGATGTTGTGGCATTGGCATGTTTGCCATTGCAAACTGAAAAAAAGGGTCATAAAGTTCATGTTGAACAATTCATAAGAAAAAAATCAAATAGTCGTATTCCCCCATGTCCTGTGTCACCGCAGCAAAGCCACAGGAATCAGGTGAGCTGTAAACTAAGAACATGACAGGCTGGATATTTCTGTAAGAACATGACTGAACATTTAGTTTTGATACCACATCATTTGAGATACAATCTTTGCTTTTGTTTTTTTTTTCTGTAATGCAATATTCTCAATGCCACCACATAATCTTCAAGAAAATTAATTTAAGCTTCACTTTTAATTGTATATCGCTTATAATCAATACATAAAATCCCTAATATCAAAATGAGTAGATGAGTAACTGCTAGAAGAGAAAGCATTTATTCCCAACACTAGCTACATGGCAACGAATCTGTGCTGTGTGAGCTAGTGTCACGAAAGACACTGAAAGTCAAGTTGCTTACCCATGCTCCAGTGAGAAATAACACTCCCTAGATTTCTCATCCCCTGGGATATTAATTACCTCAGACTAATGTTTATTACTTGATTCACTGATAGCAATTCAAGTTGCTGTGATAATTTTTCCTCTAAAATGCTAGCACTCAGGAAGTCAAAAAGCTTGTTTTAATCTCGTACAAGTGCTGCTATTTAGACAGATGTACACAACTCCAAAACTCCTCTAAGAGTCCCTCCTAAGCATTCAGCAGACTTTCAATAAATCACATTATAATGCTGTCTTGTAAATATCTAGAGATAGCACATGAACTGTTCTAAAGTTCAGGTTGGGTATAAGGAGAGGGTCAAGTATGGTAGCTGCTTTTCAAAACTTAGTTCTGGAGCTTAGTACTAAAATGAAGAAAAGAGGTGTTTATGATGATTTTTACTTGTGAGAGAAGTTTTGGCATTTGAGATCCTGCAGAAATTGTATTTGGATGAAGAACCTTGCTGTGAAGAGTTTATTAGTATGAAAAGGGAAATTCAGTAGAGTAAACATGCTTACTTCCAAATAGATCATATAATAAAAGAATAGGATGGCAAACTTTTACTGTTCTGAAAATGGGTACCTCTTTTCAGGCTGCAGTACCATTGATATCCCTGTATCATTAGGGACCTGGAAAAATTGCCTTTTCTTGTTACTCAGCAGAGCCTAAGTCTATGCGGTCTTTTCCCAGACACGTCAGGAAGAAGGACTATTTTGTGCTGATGGCAGATTAACTTGAATCCGAGTTGTGAGTGTGAGGTCTTCAATTCAGGAAGTACAACAAGCGACTGGGGAACCTCAAGCTACACTGTCCAGCCCTTATGGCCGTCTGTGAAGTATCAGACTTAACAGCCATCGAGATGACATCTGTTTTGGTTCAAGCTGTGGTTGTTACTGACATGCTTGTTTTAAATGGATGGCATCTGTCACCTTCTTTCCTAAACACCGCTGGAAATTGATGGGGGAGGCACAGTTCAGCTTTCTCACCTCAGGACTTTTTGCAAGCCCAGGCACTGCTGGCCGAGCTTTCACCCCTAAACCTCTGGGAACAAATGTTCTCCCTCTCAGGAAGGTAGATCTCACCTGACATCTTCTCACACTTTGCAGAGCCAAATCTCCTCATTCACTGCAGGAGAATGCTTAATTTGGCAACCGCTATGTGTATTTCTCACATCTGGAGGGAAGAAAGCAAAGAGGGCTGAGTGCTGGTCACCACTATTAAGCACATCCCAGCTGCAGAGAGCCGAGAGCTCCATCTTTTCAGAGAGGGATGGCAGCAGGGAATGCATTCCACACATCCACAAGAAAGAAATTTAGGGGATTTAGCAAGAGAGTTGGCAAGAATGATCATAAAGTCACACCCTTCAGTAACAGGCATTGCACTTCCCTGATGCGGAATGGAAGCATGGATGGTATTAAAGCTCTTTTGAACTTCTTATTGCTATTAAATGCTTCTAGTATGATGACAGCTTATCCACACCTGACAATCTTCAGTCATCCACGGAAATCTCCACAGCAGGATAAGTCACTTACTGCATTTTGTTTTCTGGTGAGTTGGAACCTGGCTCACAGCAAGTTCTATTTTCAGCTCAGTCTTGGTATTTAATTACCTGTACGGTGACCCAAGGGACAGAAAGAGATGTTTGGGGTGTGCTCAGAACTTCTTAATATATTGCAATGAATGAGGCTTTTAGCAAGATAAAATGCAGCTCATGAAGCTAATAATCCTTCAAAATCATACTATCCTTCTTAGAAAGTGGTAACAGTCTGAGGTAAGAACATGGTATCATCAGTCTTAGAAAATGGTCCTCAAGTCAGGACTAGATAAGAGTCCCACAAACCTGTGTATTTAGGAGAGCCCAGGAGGCGTATCAGGGAAGAAGTTAGCTGTGGGAACAGACAACTCCAGTCTTTCTGTCCAAGTACTGTCAAACACACCTTTACTGGAGGTGGGAATCCCCAGGTTCTACATGGAGAGACCAACCCACAACCTAAAATAGGGGTGCCTGAGCCAACCAATCTCCCCACCCCTGGATTTTAGCTGAGAGAGGCGGTTTTGCTGCCACTCGCCATTGCAGCTTTCTCACAAAAAATTCCTTCTCACGGTATAGGCAGGGACGTAGGCAGAGTCTCTTACGACACCTCTTCAACTACTAGAACTAAATTCTCCCTCTGCAGCTATTGTAGCTCGCAGGAGGCTGGATCGAGAGGCTCCTGCAGATGGCATCTGCATCCTAGGGATGGAGTGAAATCCAGGCTAGGGCAGAGCAAAGAGTTTTACTGGATGGAGTGCAGAGCAATCAAAGGAGCTTAGACAGACTCTGAACCCTACTTCTATCACTCTGCAGTTCTCACCCAGATCACCCATCTGTGGCATTTTAGCAGAAGAGGAGCTCCTCTAGTCCTGCTGTCCTGGGGTCTTCAGCATAGACACTATTGCTCACTTCCAAGTGCAGTTAGAGTGCAGCCCCTCTTCATCCTTGCATTGCTACCAAAGATTTCTGCACCCCACCAGCCACAGCAGAGGCAGAAACAATTAATTGTTGTTGCCGGTTGTGCAGTCCTCAGCATCTGAAAGTTTCACCTCCACAAGGAAATACTTGTCCTACTGTCTGTACTGAGCAGCCCCAAGGCAGGCGAGGAGTTGGCTGGCTACATCACACCTCACCTTGTCCCACGAGTGCAGGAAGAACCAGTTAGAGCTATACACTCCTGGTGCACAAGCTCAGTGTAGAGGGGAGAGCAGAGCAAGTGGAACTTGACATCTCCCATACTCACAGCCTCACAAGCAATTCCATTTGCTTACTAGTAACCCCCATCATGCTCTACTATTTTGTACTGCAGGTTGTTGCTGGGAACTGCAGAGAAGACGCATGGTTCAGCTTCCAGAAAAAAGGATAGCAACAGCAGGAAGTCACATTTGCTGGAAGCGTTTTTCAAACCAGTTGGGGAACAGCTGTGCTGATTTTAACCCAAGTGGTCTGAAGTGCCTCCAGAAGAACCATAAAGCCCTTTGATACTTGCTGTCCAGGCAATAAAATGCTAATCTCAGTTGAAAGTCCTTGTTCTCTTCGTAGTAGTATTTTTCTATTTAGAAGTAATACACTGCTGCCTCCAATCTGAGGCCCCACTATAAAATGGACCTTACATGTGTAACAGCCTGCTCCTGATGCAATAGCTTTAGCATCCAAGAGGTGACAGACAGCTGGGGAAGCCCAGAGTACCAGTGACCATCAGGAGCAGTGGCACAGCTCTCTGCTACTGCCCCACTGTCCTGTGCATGAGAGACTCTTTGACACAGGCGGGTTTTCTGAGGAGGGGTAATATTGTGACTCTGGGGATTTTTACAAATGTGTGAAAATCTAAGAGAGCTACCAGAACAAGTTTTAAAAGGAGCAGGCTTTGGTTTCAAGTGCAGGTGTGAGATAGATTCTCAAAAGCATATGAGATGATAAATCAATAGAGGAAAGGCCGTGAAGGGCTACAAGATCATTTCTAAACCATCCTAGTGAAGTTGGTAGTCAGTCTCCCTCTGGGAGGTCACAGACTGCCATGATAATTGTCTCTTTGGATAACAGATTAAACCTTATTAATAGAGGTTGCCAGCTGTACTCTCAGCACTTATCTGTACATACAGCTATTCCAGTGGTGTGCACGTGCTTTACACTAACAGCCTTGCTCTCAACAGACCTTAGTGACAACTTTGTATTTTGTTGTAAATAGAACAGGCCTATCCTGTTGCTCAGGGTTCATGAGGGCTCAGGCAGTGTCTGCATTATCACCCAGGAATCCTGTGATGAGTTTGACAGAAATGAACCAGGCTTCCTACTTCCCCATCTATTTTGCCCTGTCCTTGAATCTTCTCTGTTCCATCTGTAAAACGTTCACCTCAAAATATGTTTTTCCCATTCTGTTTCATTTAATTTATGCCCCAAATGTTCTTAAAAAACCTGAGAGAGTGACACGAAAGGATGCTCCAGCCTTTCCACGTTATCAGATAGCATTAAGTGTGAAGTGATAAGGTGACTAGCATTCTGTTTTAGAAGTGCATATCGTTTAGATATCTTTCAGATCTTTTTGTCATTTCCAGGGATAAGGATAATCTCCAGGCTGCCAGAAAGCTCTTATCATAAGTAGGCATCTTCCGTATCATCGGACTGAAGCTCACAGCATCATCTAAAACAGGAAGAGGAACTTGGAACCCTCTTTCCCATGTCTCTTGTAATACTGTTGAGTGCCGAAATTACTGAGATGTGTTCTATTAAGTGGCTGCTTTTTCAGTAGAAACCCTTCCCTAAACCTACCGAATCTTCCGGGCTAATGTTCCATTGTTGACAGGAGAGATTTTGGGCCCGACTGTTTTATGTTTCTTGACAAAAAGAACTGTGTTTCTGAAAACATTCTGACTATGTTCCACTTACTGCTGTTTGCTGAGATATCTCGTTTTGAAGAGGGCGCTATCGATGCTGCTGGTACTGTCTGCAAGTAAAGGTAGCAGGGCCATTATGCAGTGCGCACTGTTCATGTTTTCATGATCTCGGCGACGATTTCCTGCCTCAGACTCTTTTCTACACATCACTTTGAGATTTTAAGTAACTACACATCATTCTAGCTTTTGTCTGTTTCTGCCTCCTAATGCATTAATAGGCTCCATTATGCTGTTACCTTTGTTACCAGAAGAATCTAAAGCAGAGGTGAAATCTAGCCATAGCTTGTTTCCATTTTTCATTGACAGTTTGAAGGAATCATTTCTCTTCATTATATACAGCTGCATCCCAAAGGATTTTGAAAAGGAATATGCAATATTTTTCTCTTATGAGAGCTTGGGTTTTATGCAGGGCTTTCCCCCCTCCTCCTGCCTGTTAAAAAAAAAAAAAAAGTTTCCGCTCCACTGCTGGCGTGACAGTATAGAAAGTGTCTCAGAGATGGACTAACTCTTAAAGAGGCAAGAATCTTAAACCCCATCAGATCCTAGTCCAAACCCCTCTCTTTCCCTGCTGCATTATGAATCAGTGTAGCCTGATGTAGTTTCTTTCCCTCTGCAGTTTTCAGCATACTCCATCTTTTTAATTTCCTCTGTAGCTCTGCCTACAGCTGGCAAACTAATCACTGCCTGAGCAATGCACCTCGAAATATTTGTTTATGCTGAATGAGTCTAGCTGGATTTTCTGTTTCACATCATCTGCTGGTCATCTTAGTGTGCATCAATATTTGGTTCACGGCACTGAGCTCAAAGAACAATTATTTTATTCAGGGGAATGAGGTCCAGGAGTAGAAAAAAAATATAGTTTGAGCTAGTTGTGAAAATGAATGTTCAGCATACTTTTACCATGAAGAGAAACAGAGACTTTTAGCAATAGCACAGTTAGGACAGTTACAAGGTCACTGTGTGGTCTTATATAAATGCACAATTCAGTTTCTTCCCAGTACAGGGTCTATGTAGGTACAGACCTCTGTTCCCACAGAGTATTTAACATTGCAAACATCTGGCTTAGACTTCGACAGCTGCTGAACGTAGGTAATTTCAGCTTCGCTCCTTTTGCCTTCAGTCAATCCCTCCTATAGCCCTTGTTGCTGTGACCTAGATTGTGAGCAAATGCTTTCTGATGGCATTTCAAAGGAAACTAGTCTTGCACTCTAACTGAATCATGCCTGGATTCATCTGTGCTCCATACTCTGTGCATGACTAAGTTTATTTCTGCCTACATCCTTGAGCAGCAAATCCTTAATGACCTGTCCTTACGCACAGACTCAACTGCAAGGCACAGCCTATGGAAAGGCGACTTACAGGGCTTTTCTTTCTTGAAAAGCAAAGGTGCTGCTGGCTACAGGGAGTAGAGATTTATAAATACACTTCAAAGTTTTTCAAAATTTTAACATACAAAGGAAAATAAAATCCGTAATTAACAGCAAAAACATGTCATAAGACTGCTGACACCCCAGTAATTACCACATACTCTGGTTACACTGTGCTAACCAAATTCCCTATCCAGTTATGCTGCCTGAGTGGCGTAACATACATTCAATAATACATCATGTGGAGGGCAAGATACCAATATTAGCATTTTCCTTGGTGTGAGACGTCCTCACAGCCTCTTGAGCTCTGGGATCAATAATGAGACAGAGCAAAAGAAAAATGCAAGTAAGACCATCTGTTCAAAGAACCCTTTTAAGTTGATGTATGTACTGTTGGATTTCTGCATTGAAACCGTGACATTAAAATGGCCCTTAGAGAATGATGTATCAATATCAGCGTTGCTAAATGTGCACCTTATATTCATCATACAAGAGGCAACTTTTTCATTTATTTCTCGGTTAATTTATTTCTCCAAACTATACTGCCCATTCCCTTCAGTTAAAGCATCTATTGTTGCAAACCATAAACCTGTCCTTACTGTTTTCACACCGACAGTGTAACTGTCCTGTTCATGCATTATTAAAACCTTGCTGTTATGAAAGGACAGTCTGAATTAAGCCTTGCTGCCGCTATCACATCTACAGCTGCACTTACTCCATAGGAGGGACTGCGCCAGAGAAAGTACTGGATACATGGACTTGAAATACGCACTATCGTACTATCACGTGTGGAAGGGGTTGAGTTTGCATCCCTCTAATGCTTCCTCTCATAAACTAAGAGCATCCTCCACACAATATTAACGAATAACACAACTGTCTTCCCAGTCACCTCCCAGGACATCACTGGGATTGTTCCTGCATACATATACTCCTTTACTCAAGTGGAGTGCTCCACACTGCCCATTGAGGCTAAGACACGGATGCAAATGGGAATGAAATCAGCCGCAGTAATTCCTGGCACTGAGAGCCAGGGCTGATGGGCTTCCTTCCAGGGACATCTGGTCATTAACCTTCACAAAATAAGGGCTTTTAGGTCCTTTCAGTCAGTACAATGGGCCGTATGCTAGAAAATGCTAACTTCATCCAGCAGAGGCTTAATCACACCTTTTGGGACTTTAAAAGCTGGTAGCTATTGATTAAGGCAAGGGTGGTGAAGTGAGGTCACAGCTGCCTTCATCTTTCATATGGGGTCCATGGAGACCACGCGTAGTAGCATGCAGAGTTCCTTATTGATTCAAGTGGCTTGGCAATTAAAAAGCTCTGTTTTCATCCTTTCAGTAATTTACGCATCACCAGATGAAGCCAAGTGGCCGTAGCCAGCTATCACGGCTGCCCAAACCAAGCTGGATGCACTCAGATGTAACTCCAGATTAAAGCTGAGCACAGCTTCATTTCACACAAGTGAGGATTGTCCTGAGACACACCCTGCCCATTCAACAGATGGGGCAGTGTTTCCCAGACTTGGTTTAAGCCAAGAACCCAGTGAAATGAAAATGGTGTGCTCTGGAGAAAGGCCTTGCTGTGAAGGGAGCTGAGAGGGGAAGCACTGAAGCAAGGCTATGTGAATGATTTCTTTTCTGTGTCATCCTAATCCTCTCCTGGCCTTCCAGCTCACCTCTGAAATACAAGAGATGACAACCTGCATGTGGAGCATTTGAATCCTGTGGAAGAGGGTGTCTTTCTGTCCGCAGGACTATTGCCCCAGGACACTTACATAGTCCGAAGCTTGGGAAGTCCTCAAACTGTTGGTATACAGCAGCTAGTACAGTAGAGTTTGGGGCGGTAGAGAGGCTCAGTCCTCCTGTGCACTCCGTTAATATAAATGGTGAAGAACTATGGCAAAGGCACAGTCTCAGCCCACACTCAGCTCTGGGGTTTAAAGCACACATGAGCTTCTCAGCAGGGAAATGCCTGTGTCTTGTCATGAATCACTTCATTGCCCAAATAAAATAAAAGGCCATTTCATTTTCATAGCCACAGTTTTATAAAACAATAGTTGAAAGTACCCGGTTTATCATGCACACAGATGATGAGACAGATGGATAATGCATTCAAACTACAAAGATTTCCAGAAACAATAGAGGACTTTACCACGTGTCATAGAGAATACAACATCTCTGGTGCAGGCTTCATGCGGGCTCAGTGCCTTCTGGCTATTCTTACAACACTAAGCATGAGAAGAGCATAGTTATTATACCAATATAAGACAATTTATGCCCTTAAAGTCATATATACAAAGGGCACTGTTGCTATTTTTATAGTCAGAAATGCAGCTGGCACTCTACAGAGAAAACTTAAAAGAAATTCCTTATGCCCACACCAGTAATTTCCCTCAAAAGCCTTGCACCAAGATCTGCCAGTGCAGAAGTATGTGTGTGCACGGATAACACATGCAGAGCAGCCTTTGAGCAAGTAACCGTATTGCTTTCAAGTGAGCAGCATTCAACACACTGATTGCAGGATTGAGGCCTTAACTAGGTAGAGTGAAAGAGCTATGTAAGGCATACTTAAACAGAAGGACACTCTTGCATATATTTTCAAAGCATAGAAGAGTGTCCCACACAAACACCTTCCACTGTAGTAAAATCATGACTGCAATCCCTGACCATCCACCTTCCTGTCATTTCCTATATTGCTGTGCCTTATTCCTAGACTCACCCAGAAAGGCACATCCTGACTCTGCCCCCCAAGCAGGAGCAGAGAAGGAACAAGAGCTGCTTCCTTGACCAAAGGCAATTTATTTTGGTCTGCTGATTGGCACTGGCTCTGTGTATAACATTCTCTACCGTGTTGCTCCACGATGTGTCACATTTGTGAGGGCATAAGCAATTCAGGAGATTCCTGGAATGCATTGATGATAACTTCCTCCTCGAAGTGATAGAGGAGTCAACAAGGAGAGGTGCCATGCTAGACCTTGTTCTCATCAACAGGGAGGGGCTGAGTGGGCAATGTCAAGCTCATGGGCAGCCTTGTCTTCAGTGACCATGAGACGGTGGAGTTTAAGATCCCAACGGCACCGAAGAAAGGCATGTTCAGCAAGCTTGAAACCCTTGACTTCAGAAGAGCAAGCTTTGGCCTCTTCAGGAATCTCCTCGGTAGTGTACCATGGGACAAAGCCCCGGAGGGACTGGGAGCCTAGGAAAGCTGGTTGACTTTCAAGGATCATCTCCTCCAAGCTAAAAAGCACTGCATCCCTAAAAAGAAGAAATCAGGCAAAAATGCCAGGAGACCTATATGAATGAACAGAGAACTCCTGGCCTCAATCAAACACAAAAGGGGAATCCACAAAGGGTGGAAGCAACGACAGGTAATCTGGGATGATTACAAGGAGATTGTTCATGAAAACAGGTTAGAAAAGCTAAAGCCCTGACAGAATCAAATCTGGCCAGGGACATTAAAAATAACAGAAAAGGATTCTACAGGCATGTCAGAGGAAAAAGAAAAGCAAGAGAGAATGTGGGGCCTCTCTGGAGGGATACAGATGACCTGATTACCAAGGATACGGAGAAGGCTGAAGTACTTTACGACTTTTTTCCTTCAGTCTTCACTGGTAACCACTTGAGCCACACCACCCAAGTCACAGAAGGCACTGGCTGAGTCTAGCAAAGTGAAGGGCCACCCAGGCTAGGAGCCGATTAGGTCTGGGAACACCTAGGGAACCTGAAGGTGCACACGTCCATGGGACCTGATGAGATACATCCATGGGTCCTGAAGAAACTGGCAGCTGAAGAGAAGTCATGGTAGTTTGGAGAAGTTCTCATGGACTGGAAAAGGGGAAACATAACCCCCATTTTTAAAAAGGGAAGCAAATAAAACCCAGGGAACTACAGACTGGTCAGTCAGCCTCACCTCTGTGCCAGGTAAAATCGTGGAGCAGATCCTCCTGATATCTGTACTAAGGCACATGAGTAATGAGGTGATAGGTGACAGCCAACATGGCTTCACTAAGCACAAATCGTGCCTGACTAATCTGGTGGCCTTCTACGACAGAGTTACCTCTCTGGTTGATATGGGGAGAGCAACAGACATCATCTACCTGGACTTGTGCAAGGCACTTGACACTGTCCCACATGACATCCTTGTCTCTAAGATGGAGAGACATGGACTCGATAGATGGACCATTTGATGGATAAAGAACTGGCTGGAAGGTCGCACTCAAGCAGCTGTGATCAACAGCTCGATGTCCAGGTGGAGACCTGTGACAAGTGGAGTTCCTCAGGGGTCTGTTCTGGATTCAGTGCTGTTCAAAATCTTTGCCGGAGACACGGACAGTGGCATCGAGTGCACCCTCAGCAAGCTTGCTGATGACACCGAGATGTGTGGTGCGGTGGACTCACTTGAGGGAAGGGATGCCATCCAGAGGGACCTGGACAGGCTTGAGAAATGGGCCAGTGCAAAGAGCATGATGTTCAATGAGTTAAAGTGCAAGGTCCTGTGTCTGGGTCGGGCCAATCCCAGGCACAATTACAAGCTGGGCATGGAGTGGGTTGAGAGTAGCCCTGAAGAGAAGGACTTGTGGGTGTTGATTGATGAGCAGCTCAACATGAGCTGGCAGTGCACTAATGCAGCCCAGAAGGCCAACCCTATCCTGGGATGCATCAAGACAAGTGTGGCCAGCAGATCGAGAGGTGATTCTCCCCCTTTGCTCTTGTGAGATCCCACCTCGAATACTGCATCCGGTTATGGTTTCCTCAACGTAAGAGGGACATAGATCTGTTGGAACGAGTCCAGAGGAGGCCACAAAGATGATCCAGGGGCTGGAGCACCTCTGCTATGAGGATAGGCTGAGGGAGCTGGGATTGTTCAGCCTGGAGAGCACTCCGGGGGGACCTTATAACTGCCTTCCAATACCTGAAGGGAACTTACAGGAAGGCTGGAAGCGGACTTTCCACAAGAGTGTCCAGCGATAGGACAAGGGGAAATAGTTTTAAGCTGAAGGAAAATAGGTTTAGACTGGATGTTAGGAAGAAGTTCTTCAGGACGAGTTTGGTGAGACTCTGGAACAGGTTGCCCAGAGAAGTTGTGGATGTCCCCTCCCTGGAGGTGTTCAAGGCCAGGTTGGATGAGGCCTTGAACAACCTGGTCTAGTTGAGAGGCACTTCTGCCCATGGCAGGGAGGTTGGATTAGGTGATTTCTAAGGTCCCTTCCAACCTAAGACATTCCATGATTCTATGATTTGTGTGAGGCATACGTCATCTCACATTTTATTTCCATGGGTAAACCTCCAAATCCAACTAGTTCCATCCCTCGTCTGTGCAGCAATACTAAACTCTGGACAGCACAGGAATTCAGTGGACTCACCAGGAACACATGCCCAAACTACCGAGAGAAAAGTTTAGTTTAAAAAGCACCTTTACATACATGCGGGTAACTTTGGTAGTAAAATCCTTCCATGCAATTTTATAGGAATGAGCTAAAAATTGCTGCCTGGATTGCAGTATAACAGAATGATTATATCCCTCCCAGGACTGGATAACTGAGGGAGCTGCATGCCATTCCCAGCCAGTGAGCACCGGGATATTTGTAGATTCTCATCATTTCCTCGAGACCGATCTCATCTGTTTATGACCGGCTTATGTGAACTGTTCTCTTTACCAGATGCATGTTAGTGGGCTGCCATCAGATTCTTATGCTCTACTCAACACAAAGAGTGGCTGCCTCCAACCACCCCTGTGGGCCATCGCCTGCTTCTGCCTCCAGTTACCCAGCTGTGACGGCTGCTATTTGTGAGAGGAACTCTCTTACTATGTCACTGTTGAATCACCTACAAAAACTTATTTAGCTCCTGTCTTGCTTATAGAGAGCTGTATTTCAAAATCTTATCCCAGTATCTTCTTCTTCAAGATAGAAACTTTTTCTTCTTGCGCAGTAATTTCTTTCTGTATTTGCTTTGTGTTATCCGATGATAAAATCTGGCTAACGGGCACCCTAATTATTGCAGCATCTAAATGACAGGCTTCAGGCAAATTGATAATTACTTATTCAAAAGTATTCATAAAATTAACATATCTTGAATAAATTAAAGCTTAATTTAACAGGCCACTGCACTTATTGCAAGCATTTAGCACAAGCATTTGTTTCAAACTTAGTAGAGAGCAACTTACTCTTTCACAAGATATCAGGGTCAAAAGTAGATGTAACGACAATTTGCCCTAACAAGAGCAAATGTCAAACAGTTTAGGGAGCTATACAGCAATTTGTTCAAATGCATGTAAGTTAAAAAGCACACAAAGAAGCTCTTCCCAGGCTTTTAATTATGGCAGAGTATTCAAACTCTTCCTTAAATTCTGTTTCTCAGCCAAAATCGAGAAGAAAGAAAAGGTAGAAAGAGTTAGAAATTCCCTCTCTCTCCTCCTTCCTTCCTTGGAACAGATTCAGGGCTTTATCCTGGGATCCTTCTACGGTTCCAGATATTATACTTGAGATTTTTTTAACTTTTATCTACAGTGCAGTGTGTTTCCTGCTGACATACTTGTAAATACTATCCGTGGTGAGAGGGGAAAGAGCTGTTTGAGTTTTGTGCAGCAAATCTTGTGTGCCAGTGTCAATCCACATGGTAAATTCACAAAGTTCTAAGAAAATAACAGAGTGGTGCGTTTCATAGTACTGCTGACACTGCCTGCAGGAGTGTATAGTATTCCCTTTGGTCATGAAAACTGTGTCAGCTGTACACATCTCATTGTATTTTAGCCTGGTTCTCCAAGACTGGAGTGAGATCTTTCAGAAAGTGTTGCCAGCTGTCTGTCTTTCAGTCAGAGAGAAGTGCCTAACTTTTGTACAAAATTGGTCACTTTCTAATAAACTGTCAGCAATAAATCACTGAATTAATTCATTCTCCTGTTATTTAAACAATAGCAAGGAAGAAAGCTCTGCCCCTGCAAATGGCCCTTTTTGCAGCATTTTGACCATTCCCGTAGCTGCCCCTATGGCTTGTTTTGAAGATTGTCTTTGTTGCTGCAATGAAGTAAGAACTGCAGTATTTCTGCATGACCTGCGCTAATGAAAAGCGTTATAGATCCTTACTGTTTGTTCTTCGTGTTCATCACAAAGTATTGATACTAAGTTCATTAAAAGAATTAGGAAATAAATCACACTTGAGAGAACATGATGCCAGTCAGGTTCAGATGATTCCAATTTACTTCACTTGTTTAAAACACATTGCTGATGATGTGTCTTAAAAGGAACTTGGACTTCAAGCTCTGTAATAACTGCAATATGTTGTCAGACTCTAGCCTTGCTACAGACTGCATAAGCTCAGTGTTAAAAACTCCTGCAAAAAAAGAGTTATTAGGTCCTTACTTCAGACACAGAATTTTCACTGCAGTCATTGCTGATGTCCTGGCATACCATATGGAGGATCGTATGAAAATTAACATCATTACTTAGATAATCCAGACTAGTTATGCATCATCTTGGCACAGCGTGTTTTACATAAACTTCCACATATGGAAGATTTAAAAAATATCCCAACTGCAGCAAGAGAAATGGAAAGAAATAGCTTCATCAATCAGCAACCTCTTAATAGCATCAGAATCTCAGCATTGACATGGACAATAAATTAGTGCTCAAAAGATCTCTGAGTGACATTGATAACACTGCTTACCATCAAGATTGTTTTCAATCACTGATCTTTCTCTAGAGATGCTAAGATAATCCCTCATCTTGTGGGTGTATTTTCTGAGTTCACATCACAAGGCAGAATAGAAGCTGTAACACAAAAGGATAGCAAACTCACTGTTTTACTCACGGAATCCCTAAGTCCTTGGTCATCAAAACTGTTGTATATTTCAGTGATGCTGTCTGCCTCAGTCCAACCTGAGATGCCAAAAATTCCCACTACATTTAAAAAGGTGACAGGTCTCTTGGTCTCTTTGATGGGGATAAAAGAGCCCTGCCATTTTTTTTGTGTATGTGGAACACAAAGATGAGGAAATTGGAGTGAATGGGACAAAAGCACCTAGAGATATTTCCAAGGCATGGTTTGGAGGCAGGTTAGCTGTATGTCTGTCAGCCTGATGAAGGGATATGCAGGCTCACAGGGTTATCAGGGATAAGTCTTAGGCACTGGATACTGGAGGAGAGAGGACCTTTGCACTGACTCACTTTAACTCTTCCTATATGCAGTTTCTGTAAGATCAGTTGATTTCCAATTGCACCTGTATCTCCCAGCAGTGACAGATACTTAGACATGAAAGCTTCAGCCCTTTGCAAACTTTCTGTGAACTCATCAGATCTATGATGAAATCAGTCCACCAGCTCTATGAACATCCTGTGAAGATTAACATGGAGATCTACAGGGCTTTTAAGGAACCTGTAGCTCAGTTAGTCACCTAGACTGTCACCTCCTTTCTACCTGAGCAACTGAACTGCCTCTCCCAGTGAGAGATAATGGGAGACAGCAATTTCTAGTAGAAAATTGTGGTTTGCCTGCTGCAGAAACCATTTCAAGCCTCACAACCTTCCTCTCTTGTTGCAGTGTGTGACCATACAGCACATTCGAACAGCAAATCATACTCGAGCTTTTAAAACAGATTAGCTGACAGATTCCTCTTTGTTTTGAGAACATGGCAAAAAAAACCTGAGCACCTGCCACAGATCATATCAGCGTGGCATCACCGGCAGGCCTTCAAATAGAAACAGAATGAGAGATACAAAACAAAATCCCCAGTTTCAGAACTTCACTCTGATTTAGCAGAGTGAAGCAAGAGTAAAGTAAGAGTGAACTAAAATCTCAAGAATCCTGGGGGGTTTTTGCATCTGTTTGAAACTGCCCTTATGTTCTGGAAGGCAAGGTGGGGAATTTGGAAAATGAAGAAATTAGCAGAGAGCACTATGACATCTATTCCCCCATATTCCTCCACTATTAAGAACAGCACTTTTTTCACTGTCCCCCCCAAGCCAGCCATCTGTCGTATCAAAGAGAACACCTTAGGTTGTTCCACTTCTGACATGGCAGTATTCAGACAGCACATACTTCATCAGGATTCAAAGACTCCGGATTGTGCAGCCATGTGGGATTTGGAGCTTCCTGTCAGCAGAAACAGATCTCTCTGCACTCAAGAGTGCAAAAAGTGATCACTTGAGCTAAAGCAGCCCTAGTTCTCCAGGACATACAGCATGCCCTGGGACATCTTGGCTCCCACATGATAATGGCTGCTGGTACAGATACATATGAACTGAACAGTTCAACGCAATGTCGTATTTCTGGCTGAGATACTTTTTTTCATATTTTGGGTTTCCCACAGTGGATTACTTTGAGTCCAGCTTCGCTGCCTGATCTGTTTACTGGTTAGGATGTCTATTTTTCCCGGAGAAAATAAAAACAACAAATGCTTTATGAAAGCAGCATAAGAACAAAGTATGGAATATCAAAGGAAAATCCTAAAATGAACTCTTCTTGCCCTAGGGCAGAGAATATGGCTGCTGTATCCTAGTGCTCCACTCAAGTAGGGAAGCTTTGTTTTTGTGAAATGTTACACGTGTGCCAAGTTGCTGCAGATATCTACAGAACACTTTCTTTGTCTGGCTGTAGCAGTTAGCTATCGGTGTGATCAATGCAGTGCAAAGCGTGGTCCCAAGCCTGCAGGCGCGTAGGTTGGGAGTCAGTTGCCTAATGACAGCCATCTATGTTGCCATGCCCTCGGGTTTTGTCCCTGATACGCTGCTGCCGCCTCTCCAGAAAAAGGCACAGATCTCAGGCAGAGCCTGTGTTATATGCCAGCTTTGTGCAGATCTCTTGGATACACAAGATGTCTAAAATAGCTGTAGACACCTATGTTTAGGCAACTTGAATACTCACTTGTACTGTTTCTGTTCAACCAGCGGGACTGTTTACGCAACTGCAAGACAAAGCAGTTAGATTTCATGGGGGAAGATGTCTCATCTTCTTAACTATCTTTATTTTGTTGGCCTTGTGCAGAGAATTGCTCTCAAACATGAACAGTAGAATGTAATGAACTCACAGGGAAGAATTCCCTAACGCATTCACTTATATGGTCAGAAAATTCTTAGCAACAAAGCCTCAAAGCCATTTGGCCATCACCATTAAGCACCGGCAGGCCTCAAAAGTCTAGCTTCTTGGGCACAGGGACTTGCAAGGCAGCAGATGTGCAGTGAGTGGTTATGCATACAGTGGTCAATCAGCTGCCATGCAGACAGGTGAGCTGTTTTTATCACCATTCTATTCTGGTGAAAAAACGTAGTGATTCAGAGTGTCTCGTTGATTTCAATCTGGAAGGCAGTATCTGTAAAATCCCTGGAGCCCTTTTCAGATATCCACATGCTATCAAGTAATCCACAAACCATTTATGTTTGTGCTCCATTGTCCTGGCACCTTTCCCTATAAATGTCCCTCCTTCCTATGCGCAGAGAGTGGCTGCCTGAAGCTTTCAGGATCCTATTCCGCTGAGAAACCATTTAACACTCAAATATTAGGAGACTAAGTTTTTGCAGATGTACAGTAACTCTACTCTGCTTCCATCACCTCATCTGAGGAGGGGTGAATTAGTGATTTTTTTACACTGTAAATGGATAAAATTCTCTATTGGCCATCCTGGCATTGTGCAACTTCCATGTTCCCAAAGGAGCTTAATCTCAGCAAAAAAAGAAAAAAAGAAAGAAACGAGGGAGACAACTGCAAGGCCTTTAGCCAGTAAAATAATTCCAAATCCTCGTGTGCCTAGATTTAAAGAGCTTTTAAATCCAGGAGGACTCACAAACTGCAGTTTGGCCTTTGCACTGTTTTCAGTAATGAGCCATAAAACTAATACCCTGGACCAATTCTAGTTTCTGTTCATATGAATTTACCCATGCACCTGTAACTCTAATGTAACTTCATGAAAGTCAATCAAGTGGTGAAGCTTCCACACTGAAATTACTAAAGAAAGGAACTTTTGTCATGCCAGACTGCAAATGAAGCTTGGAGGAACAGTTTCAATTGTGGAAGAAGAAAGTTCCCTGTTACGCAGTATAGCTCGTATCTTAAGGGTCTGTTTTTAATCATAACCTCTATAACCCAGTTACACACAGCCTGTGCTTTACCACTTGGATAGGAGTTGCCAACTGGATGGAATCCTAACTTGGTATTTTCCAGTTGATGGGAAAGCTTTCTGAAGGGTATTTGCTTGAGCAGTACAACAGCTTAGCATGAACCTTCCTAGAAATGAAACATAGAAATCACTGCTTCTGTTAAATGCACTCACAATGCAACTAGACAATGTGAGGTTCATACCAATACTTTGCTGAACCTTCACAAACCATGCACCAGGGCTGCTTTAAATACAGGTAGAAAAGGTAATTGCTAAAAGTAGCATTTTTCTGGAATGTCAAAACAGCCCTGCTACCCACTGGCTTTGGTTCCATTGCTTGCTTCATCAGCTTGTACCAACTCCCACATCTACCACTTACCCTCTGGGAGGTGGAGACAAAGCACTCTACCGTGTTGGTGGGCTCCTGTTGCTGTAGGATATGGCATGTGCTAGCATGTCCTGCAACACAGGGCTATTTACTTCTCAGCATTGATGTGGCAAGACAGTTTTGTCTGCATTGCTGAGAAGCTTTGAGCTAGCTCAGCCTGGCACATTTTATGGAGTCCCTTTGGCACAGCTGATTGCACAAGCAGGTCTAGATGCTCCTGAAATGGAATTTGTTTGGAAAAAGACACCCAACTACTTTAATTTGAATCTTTAAAGAAAGCTGAAAATAAAGATAGAACACTGTCATTACCCCTCATGATTTCATTCCTGGAGCGTAGCTTCAGCTGCATCCAAACCACAATGAAGTAATTTCAGCCCATGCTTCGGTGTGAGTTAACATGTAATGTATTTAATTGGCAGCAACCGAACCAAGGTCTTGTAAACAGGACTGTGGAAAGAAAAGAACTCCCTTTTCAACTGCAATATTGGATCTTGAGTGCTGATGGCAGAGAAAGAAAGTATGACCTGGCAGAGCTGAAGAGACAGAAAACATGGCCTGTTGTGCTGCTGTAGCTCACATTGCGATATACAGATCAGGTGGCTGATTTCTCCCTAGCAGTTTGATGGTCCTATCAAAGGGCTTTCCTCTGCATAGCTATGCCAGTGATGAAGAGCTAAAGTAATTTATTTTCCATGGATGTCCCAAGGCAACCAAGATTTGGACCTATTTTTACATTCTGAATATTGAACACAGTCCAGTAAATAGGGCATATACTCTGCTAACACTGAACTTCTTAATAGTGCTCTGTGATTGGGTGACACGAAGCAGACAAATTATTCTTGCAAAGCTGAAAGTTAATCAGATAAGCTTAGATATTGCATGGAAATAAGTAGTGCTCCTAGTTTCAATCTCCAGATAACTCCGAGGCTAAAGAACAGAAGAGTTTCTGGTTCATTAGAGGAATGTCTGTTCAGCTTGAATCTAATACTTGATAGTGCTGTGGCCAGAACTCTGAGCCAGAATAAACACATTAAATTTGGTGTTTCTTTCATTCTTGAACTATGGCCCTGGTTTATGAAATCCTTAGTTGTTCAAAGAATGAAATATTGAGGGGGAGTGAAGCCATTGGAAGTCCTCTCTGTTGCAAGTAAGAAGGTAGGAGAAACGCAGCTTTCCTCAGTGCTATCTTTTTATGGCCCGAAGAAGTAAAGTCTGTCAGTTTCTGCTGTCTCTCTGATCAGGCCTGAGTTGCTTGGGTGTGATAAGTATTAGTCATGGTCACAATGTTATTTGTCCTGTAGATACAGCTGGGTTTTGCACTTGGATAATGAGTGTCTCAACGGGGAAAGTTTGGGCATTCTTCAGAGACACAGCAGGAAGGAGGGTAAAGATCTCTTCTTGTCTTGTCCAATTCTGCTGAATTACAGTCTCAGCAATCACAGGATAGAGGAATTGTTCAACAAGTGTCTCAAGGAGACAGGGCAGAAAGCAGCAGAGCTGTGGGTTTGAGAGAACAACCTGCAGCTCTGTAAAAGGCCTTGCAATTCACTTAATCTGCTGTGCTTTGTGTTGCCCTAGGAGGTGTTTCCTGACAGCACAGTGCTAGCCAGCCGCAGTGGAACTCCCCACTGACTTCAACAGAGGGTCAAAAGTGCTTCAGAGCTGACCAAAGCAGGGTTTTCTATTAAAAACACCCCAAAACGCCTGTGTTGTGCCCAATAAGTTTAATAATGATGAAACCATAGCTAGTGACAACTACAAAACACAAAGCAGACATGGAAAATGATGGCATAAAAGTGGGAAAAAGTAGCGTCTGCAATGAAAAATGAAAGCAAAATACACTTAACAGGGGCTATGGGTTCAGATATAACACACACGGTCACATACAACACTGCATTAGTAACAGCACACACAGATACTCATTATAATGGGGATTTTCACAGTTCTCCACTTCATCCCAGATGACAAGTAAATTGATGTTTTTACTCTCTTACATAAATTCTTGTGCACACAACATCATCAGCACCAAAGGTCTGGAAAAGAAATAGAAATAAATCAGAAGAGATGGAACCAGCAAACATTTAATAGCATTTTTTAATGTTATTTTTACTTTAATAGCTAATTCTCCAGCAGAAATACATTTCCTCCCGTCTTTTGACAGATGAAAGTAAAGAAAGGAGTCATTTTGGAAGAGAAATGCAATATAAGTGATGTTTTTTCCAGGGCCTGATGAATTTTCTCAGAAAGATAAATGATGCAGAAATTCCCTTTTTCTATAGTTTCTTGGCATGCATTTATAAATAATCATGAGAAAAGAAAGGGAATTTGGAATGTACTGTTATATTTAGAAACAGTTGCAGCACTTTGAACTGAAAATGCTAAGAGTGGAATTCAGATGGCGTGTTCAAAGGTATTCTTTGATATTTGCAAGTATAAATCAGAGTAGCTCAAATAAAGTCAGTGGAACAATGCTGAAGACCAGGAGAATGTATACGTATAACCTGGAAACATAATGCTGCTGCTAGGTGTTGACAGACCATGCTAGGATACCAAATGCCTCTCTGCCAGGCTGTAATGTGGGCAGTGTCAATCACAATCTTCTTTCAGGGTATTGTGACCTTAACCAGTGAATTGTTAACTGTGGGTCTGAAAAGAGGACACATAATGGAGAAGAACGTAGTGGAGATCAAACTCGTTTCACATGACTAAACATCTAAGAGTATTTGACCACTACACATCTGAAAGCCACTGATTTACTACAGACTATGTCCTATGATCATCCCATTTCTTATACCAGTACCTCAGAGCACCTTGATTTTCCAGATACTTTCGAGTTTTATATGATATTATATCACTGACTGAAACAGAGTTGCAGATCTGCATCTGAAAGTTGGTATTTTTTAAATCGCTCTGTAGCTCTGCACTTAAAAAGGCAGTCCTGTCACATCAATACTGCAGTACAGATTATCAGGACATTTAGGCAGGACTGTGATTATGGTAACTGTCTGAGAAAGCCACCTAACCCCCAAAGTATTTATATGTCATTTCAGATCTGGCATCTTATAATCTAAGCGAGCAGTTAAACATAGAGGAAATAATGGGCACAAGTGAGGAAATACCGGCTGCAAAAACTTCATGTTAGCTCCACTGACAGTTCTGAGCTCACCACTAACAAGTTGTGAGGTGTGATGTTTGGCTGTAATAACTGCCAAGGTCTTACTGAAAAATACAATTAAGACCTACCCCAGTGTGTTACAAAATTTCAGCTGGACTTTGTTTTAGTGCTTTCTACATCTGTTTTGGCCAACACCTCTTTGAAAGGACTTGGCTTTAAAACTTACTCTAGCTTCTATCTTGGTCACTTTATTGAGGAGAAATGTCTGTTAGCATTTTGGAGATATAGGCTTTGTTTTTATGCATCTAAAGAGCTTATCATATCGATCTTTATATACTTGTTTAGCTTATACACAAAAATGAACATTAAAGGGTGCAGATAATACCCCACTGCCTGCAGCACCAGATGCAAATACCCTTACTACAGCTTCCTTCAACATTTCCAAAATCATATACAAAGATGAAATTCTTTTGGCAGAAGCTTTGCCAGAGTAAGCAACTCAGAGTCAAGACCATCTAAGGCTCGAGGTTGTCTTTGGAGACTGGACGGTCACTACGACAGTGATTGTCTTTCAACGGTACATTCAGGCATTGCTAAGCACAGTGAAGTTTGGGTGCCTTGCTGCTATTTGAACATAAATAATAGTAAAACAGTCTTTGTGTAGTGTTTTTCAAAGGCTGGCACGGCACCAGCCTGACAGTTGGAGTGCACATCCAACAGGTATGTATCACATCCTGTGATGTGAGCGGGTGCTACCTCAGCCAGTTCTAATGAGAAAGGCTGCAGCAGCAGTTTGCCAAAACTCTTTTAACCTCCCTAGTAAATTTATATCTATTCTTTTGGGGAAATGAAGAGACAACTTCTTCCCCTAAGCCTGTACAACAGCAGTTATTCTCACAACAGGTCAGCAGTTGTACTGAAAGGGAACGCTGCAGGAAAAAGCAGATTGCAACAGATGTGACCCATACTGCAAGTCTGTCCCAGGATGTCACTGTAGGACTCAATGCCTTGATTTCTAGTGTACAGTTCTGAGAGTTCTGCCACCTGGGCAGAGCCTGATCCTAAGACATCAGCGTAGCCTGGTTGGCAACTTTCTTGCAAGACCCACAGGACGGAATGTGAAAACAAAGATAAAAATTTGTGGAGGAAGAAAAAAGTATTAGTAACTTTCTGGGAAAGCTCAGGAGTGTGGGTGCATCCACAATGCATTGCAGAGGCAGTAAGTCTGCTGTATGTACACACAGACTGACTGTTGTGCACTCACAAAGTCACAACTTGAACATGCTTGTGACAAAAAGCTGCTCGTTTTATGCTTCCAACATCCAGCTCCACCTGGCCTTCCAGACTCTTGAAAATCTCAGGCAAAGGACTGCATTCAAATTGCTCTGTCAGGATAAAAATTACATGGACATACCTGGGGAACCCAAATACATAGTAGCCTTAATCAGTTGCTATACACAAGGATTGTCAGTCTCTGCAACACACCTGTCTCACAGTCTGGAAAAATGCTATAATTTAACACAACTGTATCTTTAAATCTAGATTGCAAAGAGATAAAATTCATGCAAAGCCCAATTACAATTACTCCAGAGTACCGTGTAGCCACTGGCCACTTCTCAAACAGCCAGGCATCCTTTCCTTGAAGATTCAGCTTAGGTTATGTGGCCTCTGACCTGCTTCAGGAACAACCTGCCTTTTTTAGCACTTTGATTTTATACCTTATACCCATTCAGACGATTAGCACCCTAATTCCATACCGAAGCACATAAAAAAAATGGCTGTGATTGTCATGGTTATGTACATGGTTTAAATGTGGACTTATGTAAAAGGTGTTTCCCTATCTTACTGTAACTTACTGGCATTGTTGATAAAACTCCACTAAATGTTGCTAAACAAAGCAAAGAAGAACATGTTCAAACTTGCTACATTCCTTTTCTTGGGGTTACTCACAGAAACATCTAATGTACAGCTGGGACCAAGCTCAGGGGAAGATCCAAATCAAAAAGCTGTTACTGCTTTATCCTTCACGCATAAATCCTTATATTCAGAGGTAGGATGAAGCAGTTTAGTACCTATGGTTCTGATTTTAGATTGGAAAGAAGTGATAGTTCCTGACAAACAAGCAGACTTTAAAGATTTCC
The DNA here is from genome assembly GCA_013396935.1 of Baryphthengus martii. NCBI lineage: Eukaryota > Metazoa > Chordata > Aves > Coraciiformes > Momotidae > Baryphthengus > Baryphthengus martii. Next base: position 205,945 of record VWZK01006314.1, on the reverse strand, counting down.
ACAACCTAAAGGAGTAGAACTTTCTAATAAAAAGAGAGTGAGCAATCTCGGCTATTTAGTGGAGAAGTTTCACCAGAGCATCAAATAATAAATGCAACACTACCAATCTGCAATCCAAATCTAATGAGAAGATGCAGGATTTTCAAACACCACCTTCTCAGCGGCTTGCAAAGGTCCCACTTATCTTACAAAAGACTACAAGGCAAGGCTTCTATATAAATCTAAAAGAGGATTTTAAATGTGCAATGACTGCAAAATACAGACTTGTTTTCTTCACTTAGCTTGTCATAATCTATAGCTAAGAGTCCAAAAGCACACTACAAACAAAGCCCTGCACAGGCGGATAATCCAATCAATTGACCTCTCTCAGTTCACTCAAAATCTGATGACCACTGACATCATTAGAGATTAAAAAAGAATTACAGAGCAGTAATATATTACTCCATGAGCAAATCTGCTTTTTGAAGGCCTTCTTTATAAACGTTTGCTGAGGACCCTTTGTGATAAGTGGAGCACACAGTATAGTGAGAAAGACTGACATTGAAATAATCACCTGGGACAGATTACTTCTGCCAGTGTATGCAAAAATCCCCTGTTATCTGCTCATGGCTGACCAACCCGCAGAGGCAACTTGCAAACAAATGGAGAAGACATTGCTTAAATGAATCCTCGGAAAAGCCTTTGTTCACATGCCAACCTCCATGTTATCCAGAATAAAGATATCAATCTTCACAATAAACGCGTACTGCATATTTCCTTTCTCGTTGTGGCTCCCATAATGTTTTACCCGGCTGTAATCACAGAAAGAGCAGCCCCTACTTTCAAACTTGGATATTAATCCAAGCAAATCACACAATATACAACCTCACTTTCTGCAGGATATCCATCATCAGGACCGTGCAAAATCAGGTCATTTATCAAGGTACGTGCATGCTGATGTTTGTGTTTGAGAACTACTATATCATGTAGTTTTCTCAGAGTCATGCAGTAAATGAATGACAGAAGTAAGAACATGAGACAATGGTATCTCCCAGTGGTAGTTCTCTTGAAATTGAGTGAACAGCAAACTTGCAAGCTACAACTGATACTATAAGAGGCTATATACAGGCTCAGATACATTCAAGATGCAAATGGCTTTGGCTTCTTTCTCTGCTTATGTGTTTGGGGTGTGACCCAGATCAGGCTGCACTAGTGAGCAGGGGCTGCAGATCTGTAAACCCCCTCATAAATCTGCTTGTGGGAAATCGTAAATTAAAGCATTAGGTCCATGCAATACATATGCCTGCATTATTACAGGCTTCTGAACTTTTATCAAGGCCGCTTGATAAAAGACAGCAGCAAAAGTCCCCCCTGACCTCAGTATGAGTAGATCCTCCTTTTGAAAAAAAAGATTTTATTTAAGATCGCTCTCAAAAAGCTATAGAAAAGTTAAAACACTTAGGTAGTTTAACATTGATACAAGGCTTAGGCACATCACAGATCTCAGCTCTCAGCTGCAAAGTATCTTTCTAAATCTGCACTGACCTTCTCACCTATTATGTTTAATTTTAGAAGTCAGCAATATAATTTAAAAAATGTTCACTCACTCATCTAGGCTCCACAGTTCACCAGTTTTAATCAACTACAGCATGATTTTTCTGGGGAGGGAATGTAGAACAGAAACCATGCTTGAAACCCCCATAATGTTCTGATCTTTGACCCTTGCTATAATTGATTCTGAGAACCCCTGTGTGATACGTGAACTGTGTAAAATGTGGTCTGAGGCTGTTTTTAAAGCCCCTCTTCAGTAATCACCCACTTTAAAATGTTTGAGTGTTACAGATCAAACTAAAATCTAGAGAGGCATGAGCAGTCGTGAAAGCAGCAATACAGATCAAGTTTAAATGTAAATGTTTCTCGTTTGAACAGCTAACATTTGGAAGCAGTATCTTTTAACTTTGTAAAGAGCAGACCTTTTGTTCTCCTAACTTACACAAGTGATTGATAGCTCATTAATGTCCCTGACAAAACCATGCAGCAACAGCAAAACCATTACAGAGTATAAACAAAAAGGGAAGGAAAAGCATATTAGAACAGACTTAATCCCAGATCTTAATTTTCAAACAAGTAAAAGAAATACATAATTTTGTGTTATATTCCAATTTTTATTGCTCAAGTGCTGATCCAAGTATAGTTTCTGGTTGTGGAGTTGTAAACACAGATAGTCTGACTCTCTGTATGTGTTATGGCCTTAAAGTACAATACAATATAATCTAAAGACACAGTCAAGACAAACAAATGTGGACTTTGATGGGAATCTACCCTTTTCACCCTCCCTTGCTTGCATATTCCATGTAATGTTTTTACCAACATCACTCGCTACTTCTAAAAATGCAGCACTGAAATCCCAGCAAGTGCATCAGATGAGATCAGAATAAACATCACTGATGAAAGCAGTTGCAATATTCTAGAACGTTCACAGCACCTTTTTTATACAGTAGAGCTTGATCCTTTTTCCCTTACTCAGCTGAAAGAATTCTTTTTCTATCAGGACTTCAGACCTACATCTGCTACTCCATGAGCCAAATAACTGTGGTACTAATAAGGGTAATCTCATTCTCCATGCTGCAAGGAGCTAAGGAGAACTAAAGGCAAACTTAACTGGTACCTGGAGGTAAAGAAATTCTTCACTAACTAAAGAGTTTGCTCCCAGCAGCAGTGTACCAGAGGATGTGATGTGACATGGAAGACCATCATATTGCTCCAAGAGAATATGTTTGAAGAAGATAAGGAATTCTTCTGTCAGATTTATATATATAATTACATATATAATTATATATATATAAAATAATAATTATACAGTAATATGGTTTCTATTTTAGCTCTGTGTCAGTCATGACAATTCTACATTGTTTTTTCTTTTATTATATGTGATAATAAATGCATTTTATTTAACATGCTGTGTTGGGGAGAAAAATATATCTTTCCTCTAGGAAAATGTCATAATCAAATGGGTCCCCTAAGCAATGCAGCATATTAGATCAAAATTATGAGGCAAAGCTCCAACATTTATGCAGCCAGTATTAGCAGAGTAAAACTCATTCCTTACCCCCTGCCTGTTGCCCCAAGCTTTTTTTCTATTCATGCCTCAGTCTAACACAGTTGCAACTTCTTGCAACTTTTTCCAAATAGGTTATGAGTTTTCTTGATTTCTTCTGCAAATGCACGTTAACAGCTAAGGAGACTCAAGATTTCTTGAAAGACTTTTTTGGATGGAGAAACAGGAGCAGTAAGAATAAGGATCAGCCTTACAGAGCCGCTGAACTGCTACATCACAGGCTCTGCTCCATAAAGACACCTCCCCAGCTGCAGAGATCTAGAAGTTCAAAAGAATGTGGTTTCCTTCTGCCTACTTAAGGCGCTCTGCCAGAATGGAAATAGGGCAAGCTTACCAAAGCACATCCAAAAGAGTAAAGGAACAAAAAGTACTTCTTGGGTAAGTAGCAAAGTTTGAGGTGTAGAAAGATGGGAATTGTTAAATGTTTGAAGTGATATGGGCAGCAAAACTCAATGAGAATGATTCTAGGTCGTAATAAAGCTGGGAGGATGGAAGAAGAAAGAAAGAAGAAGACAAAGAAAGATCTCTTCATCTCACTGTGACTGTAGTTTTGAAGAAGTAAGTTGGGGTTTGCAGACTCAGATTCAAGGAAAATTTCCAAGCATAAGAAAATAAACTCAGTTGAATCTTTCTTCATGTGAGTCAGCTGAGAGCCAAGAGATCAAAAGGGATCACAGGGAAGTTCTCACTAAGAGCTCCTATTCCTACTTTGTTCCCTGTTATAATTGAGGAACACACATAAGCCAATCCCTTCAGATAGTTCAGCTTTTAAAGCCTAAATAATGATCTGGCGGGAATATTCTGGGGTTCTAAAATTAGAGGCCGCAGACAGGAAAATATAGCTTCCGTTACCCTCTTCTGTCTTCCTCTAAACAGCAGAACCCTTTGCTGCCTCTCCCAGAAGGCTTAATTTTGGCCATCTTAACTTATCCGAAGGACCAGAGACTTCACAGTCATCACCATTACTCCTAGAAACATCTCATTGCTGAGCTTTAGGGTGTCAGAAGCTTTTGAACATGTTGACCCATGTATTTAAAAGATTTATACGTTCAGTCCCATCAAATGTCACAAGGGGCTTGAAAATCTTTGTCCTGAGAACCAAGTAATGTCCTAATATTTAATAAAGCAAAATAGACCATTATGCTCTACAAAATAGGTAGGAGAATAGAATTGCATATCATATTAAATAGTAAAAGAAGCAAACACTACGTTTTCATAATTGACTGCTGTAAAATCAAACATTGCAACCAACGAACATAGTCCCAACTTGCAGGAGTGGGGAAGGAGATCCATTTGTGGAATCAGAAACCACAGAAATTACTTGGGATCGTGATCAGCTGAGATGAGCATGAGTTTCCAAAGAAGAATTAACGAAAGTCTTTGCATATAAATCTGAACAATTTCAGGTAACAGCAGGCAGATGAAGTCACTGCTACATCAGGTGCTAGTGTGACTGCTAGTGAAACGGTGTGTGCGGTTCTGGTGTTTGTAGTTTAGAAAGGAAATTGATAAATGGGAGGGCGTTAGAAGCACTGAAAGAACGATTCAAGGAAAGCTTGCTTTATATTGAAAGGCTCAAGGTCTTCCTATGGTTTAGCCTAACAACGAAATGGTTCTTCCACGAGGTGGCTTGATCAGTGTTGTTAAGAGAAGTATTTGCAATATCAAACTTTAGGCATATTATTTAGGTTCTTTTATACAGTAGAAGTTGAATCTAGACATATAGAGATTAGAAATAATGTGTTTATTTTAATGGCAAGGAAATTAACCAGTAAAACAACCCATCAGAAGTTGTGATTGAGTTCCTATAAATGGAAATATTTTCATAAGAAGGAAGTTTTTCTCATTTGTATCCTAATTTGAAAAATAATTCATTCAGAAAAGCTCAACAGACTGTATTATGGGTTTATAATGTTTGAACAGCTCTGATTTCTTAACCAGCCTCATTCTTCTTCCTCAGCAGGGTAAGTTCAGATTGCTGATGGCAGAAAACAATTGTATGATGACTGCCTTTCTTGCTGTGCCTGGAGCTGTTCACTTTGTTTAACAGCTGCCTCACTAGTTTGTTGCTTAAATAAGAAACTACAGCAATGTATCGTTAGAAAGCTGGAAAGAACTATAATAGTTCAGAATATATTTTGTCCACTGCATTATACATAAAGATATGAAGCAGAGATCAAAATACTTTGCCTCCTAACGATTTTTTTTTACAATATAAAGAATTCCAGTGGTTGAGTCAAAAGAAATTATCCAGAATTGGAGTATTCATTCAAGAGAAACCAGTGTGGTTTCACTAACAGCTACAACTCCTCATAAGGGGTGAGTGAACAGCTCCAACATGTCTGGAATAATATTAACAACTTAAAAGCTTTTTGTTTATACCTGGTTAGGTTTGAGTCCTGGTTTTATTTCAGATGTAATCTTAAAAATAGAGCTCCAACTGCTTTAGAGAAACACTGGGGAGGCTGTTTGTTTTTTAAAATGCAGAGATATAGTTAGTGTTATAGTTTGAAATAAAACCTCCCTGCTTTGATGCTTTCTTCTCCATCACTCCAGCAGCTTGTTTTCCATGCCCAAATTGATGAGGCGTAACAGTCTAACCAACTATTTATCCAGAATTCACTAGTAAGAACATGTGCAATAAAATGACTCTGAACTCAAGCTGAACTGTGCTACCTGTAACTCAGAGAAACTGCGTCTTTATCAAGTTCTGAATATTGTTTCATTAATGTAGAGGGACGACTGAGGAAACATTCTGTGAAGAAACTCAACTTTAACAGAAATAAGTACAATATAAACATATAAACTGCACATGATCCATGGCATAAATGGTGAGGCAGTTGCAGAGATGCTGCTCAGAATGCCTACAGCAACCCTGCTGCCATATGGAAGGTCACACAGGAACTGGGGGACGCTGGCTACAGCAAATGTGCAAATTGGTGTATTTCTGAGAAACACATGAAGGCAATTATGAACTGGATTCAGAGAAGATCAAGGAATTGAGGAAGGTGGTGGTGTTGGGGAAGGAATTATATGTTCGTCATGAACAGAAAGAGATTAGAGCATGCTAACAACAGGCCACGTTTCCTGCTGTATATCATGAATTGTGGATAAGAAGCAACATATTATGCACATGCGTACAAAAGGAAGGTTGTCCAGAAATGAGGTCAAATGCCTTGATCTCACTTTGCCCAGAGAAAATCTGCAATAAATCATGCAATGTCTTTGGTGGTGGTGTGAATTTACAGAGCAGAAGTGACCCACTTGCAATTATCCTAACAGTAAAGGTATGGCAAAAGTTAGTGCAGGAAAATGAAAGTGAGAACCTGCATATATCTTCACTTACTTAAAAAAAAAATAAATAAAAGAAAGAAAAGTGATGTATGAATTGTACTGTAGAGTATTATGAAAATGGCAGTTTTCCAGATGGATTTAAGTAAAGAAAAAGAGCAAGTCACACAGCATGGTAGCAAAAAACTGTTCGTATGATGCATGTATTGGATGAGTTCAAGGTTCTTACCAAAATCAGCTCATCATTAGCTAATTCTCGAGTCCAGTATGTTTTGGGGCCGTCTCCCTCAATAAGAGTTTGCTTGCAATAGATCTTGTTTTCATTCTCCCAAGTGGCCAAACTCTGCAAGCGAGAAAACCATTAGGAATAACATTAATTATATTCCCCAGCAGGATGAGGCAGAGAGACAACAACGAGCAGCAGTGAGAAAAATTGCCGCAGTAAAGGAGCAACATAAAGACAGATAAAGGCAAAGGAAAAAAGACACCAGTGGAAAGCAGTGAAATCAAAATTAAGGTACGAAGGGGCATTTTGGAAACAGGTCGATATTAATAACAAAGTAATTGTAAATGTGTCTTTTCAGTGTAAATCCACATTTGTTTCCAAATTAAAAAGCTACCCAGTTTTCATAAAGTGCTTGATGTTGAAAAGTATAATTTAGAAATGTGATAATATAGTGCCTACATTCTCAAGCATCTTTGTACACATGTGGTTTGTTCTAACATATTATTTATCACTAAAGAGCCCCCTTAGTGTAAAAAGCATGAAGAATCTTCTGTATCATGTTGTGGTCATAAATAATGCAGCATTTGTCACTTACAACCTTTCATGTTATGTATTACTGTGCCAAGTCAACTAACTGCATATTAAACACTTACTGCGCTAACAAACTAGCATAAATCACAACTAAGTTAAAGAAACTTTGTTAAAATTGTAGTGTTTGCAGTATTACTTTCTTAAGGTCGTGGGTCTAGAGATTGAAACACCTTCAGGCATTTTTCAAAGCCTTTGGGTAATGACTATGAAACTACTGACAAATAAAAACCAACCCCCCCCGGACTGTTTTAAACTCTCACAAACAGGCAAGCCCTGACTGTTGCTTTTCATTCTAGCACTAAACTATTATTCTACAGTGCAACGGAACAGCTGCGCAGAAGGGTGCCTTGTAATGGATGTGCAAGTCACCACTTCATAACTAGCACATGGGAGACATTTATTAGTCTGTGATTACATATACATACATATGCATACGCATATAGACATGCACGTGTGTGCTCATATGTATGCATAAATTCAAGTTAACACTTCTCAGACTTCCCAAGGGAAAAAAAAACCTTTACATTGATTTAAAATTAGCTGTTTACTTTATAAATATTTTTCCAAAACAATAGGGGTTTTAAGCCAACAAGCCATCGCAAATGTCAGTTGTAGAAGCTATGCCTTGCAGTACAACTACATATGACTCGCCCTTTGTCTGTATGAACAATGGATCAAGTTAGTTGGCAGAACAAAACCCTCCACTCCATAAAGTATATCAAAATCTGTTACCAGTCAGCAGTTTTGCCAGATATTGCAAATTACATTCTGAAGCATTATTTTATTATCTGTCAGTTTCTGCTCTGTGGCTATATCTTGGTTTTGTACACACAGCGGTACAACTTACTCCTGAGAGAGGACTATAAATAATTTCACAGCACACGGAAAAAATTTACTACTTCACAAAACACATTTCTTTCAGATTTTTCCAACTTTCATACTTACAGCTGTAATTATTGTTTTTCCATCTGCAGCAATAAATCCTTCTCTAGAAAGCTGCTCACATTTATTGCATATGCATTATGCATGAAGGCACTAAAATACTACTTTTGCTGAACAAGATAAATTAACAAAGGCAGCAACATTTCCTGGACAAACTATTAAACACACGATAACTCATCCTAGAGGTCAAGCGGGTGTTCTAAATGTTCACTGACTCCCAGAATCTGCCTCCCTTTTTCATAAATTTAAACTCAGAGCAATTGCACCAGAGATAGTAAGCTTTGAACTCTTAGCATTGCAAATGGCCTAAGAAGGTGGCCTAAGAAGGTGGCCCAAGAATGAGAAGAGATAGTATTTTGGCAAGTAGATTATTTCACCATCATAGAATACTTTTTAAATTGTGCTCTCATTTGGGACTACATTCTGCTACTCTTTATTCACGTCTTCTGTTACATACTTCTCTTATGAGAGTAAAGTGTCTGAGGAAAGGATAACTAACCTTTGATAACTTTTTTTCAGAATACAGCTATGATCACAACCCTGTTCTCCAATACCTCAAATCACAGGTAACTACAACAGTGAGAAGCTGGTGCCAGATGCTGCTGACGTAAAAGTCCTCTTCACAGCCACAGAAGTGGTTACAGAGGTAGAGGAGCAGGGGCTCACATACAGAATCAAGCCCCAAACACTCCAGTGCCCTCTAAGGCACTTCTGCACAAGGAGATGGCGTAATTATGGCTGGTATAACACTAGCTGCAAGTCTGTCTTACACTGTTAAAGACTGATCTGATCAGCAAATTGGAGACATGCACTTGCAAGGGAATGAAAGAGGATTTTAGCCCCAAACTAACAACAGTCTGTGGTTCTGGTTATGAACTCAGCTGATTCAATTTTGGACAAAAGTGACACCAGGTTTGTGCACTAAATGCAGACTCTTGAGGTCTCTCTTGCTCCACCATTCTCCACATCCTTGTCAGGGATAGAGGGTAGAGAGAGCAGCTGAGGTCTCCAGGGGAAGAGGGAAGGAAAAAGAGCTGGAAAAAGCCCTGCCAGCGAAGGAGTGGGCAAGCAGGTACTCAAACGCTACCTTTGGGACCTGCCATGCTTTGTTGCCTTCAGATTCCAGTTTTACCCTGCAAGAGGGAGAATGTCTGATAAAAGACAAGAGGAACGGCAACTACCAAGAACCCCCAAAGAGTGTTACTGGGAGGAAGAGGGTGGAGGGCAGCAATGCCACTGTCTGGGGACACTGGCAGCAGATGTGCTTGTCCCATCTAAAAAGAACTCGGTAACACACACACATATACACACGCCTTAGCTCTCCTCGTACCCTGCACTTTCGTCCATCCACCGTCTCCTCCTCAAAGCTCTCCCCGATTTTGAAGTTGATCTCGGTGGTGCGGACAGTGGTGGAAGTTTTTATGTAGAACTGGTCCCCGTCCTGGCGGATCTCCACGTGGGGTTTGGAGGCGGCGGCCACCGCCACCTTCCTGAGCATGGCATTGACACCTGGGCGAAGCGGGGAGGAAGCAGAGCTTGCTCAGCACCACATAGATCGGGACGCGGGGACGCGAGAGGCCGGCGGCGGCGGCATCTGCAGCGGTCGCGGGGCACCGCGCACAGCCCTGCGACAAAGCTC
>VWZK01006314.1:44689-195982 GCA_013396935.1 Baryphthengus martii | reverse complement strand
CCCGCTATCCATCCATTCACCCATCCATCCATCCATCCATGCATCCATTCATCCATCCATCCTTCCAGGCCTCTATCCATCACTCCCTGCTTGCCTTCCTTGCAGTTTTCCCGCTGTCTCCTGGGGCTTCCCAGGAAGAAGAGCCCGATTGTCAGTCGTCCTGCAGCTGTGGTGGACACTGAGGCCTTGCTGAAGGGCCCCAGAGACAGGCAGGGAAGGCAGAGGGCAATCTAAGTAAGAGCAGCCTCTCTGCGCTCATGCTGGATTGATCCCCACCGTGGCAGAGCTGAGGCACAGTACTACATTACACCCTCACCCCAAGATCCCTACGCACAGGCCTCCTAACCTGGCAGTTTGCACACTGACAAACCTGCCCTCAACACTGCTGGACGAGCACCAGGCCAAAGAGGTGCCAGGGGGCACAGCCACTGCCAGGGTAGGAGACAGTTGTAACGAAGCTGTCACTGCCCCCTGATCTGAGTCTGCCCCTTTGCGAGGGATGAAGGGCAAAGACACATGCAGTGTGTCACGCATGGAGGATATTCCTACTGTTTCAAAAAGAGCAGTGCCCATGGCAGTCACAAGCTTTTATGGAGAAACACATCAAGCTACTTCACACTTAACCTAAACTAACACCAGCGTGCTACAGCTTTGAGAGCTGCTCTGTGCCTCTCAGACTTTCCATGACCATTCGCACAATCTTTACTTTGAATCCCTCAGTTTCAGGTCAAAGATGCTAAAGTTCCTCATTGCAGCTGATTTATCCACATGATTAAGGGAAACAGAAATTTAATGAGTTAGGGCATATGGAATTTTTCTGCTGCTGTTGTGCATAAGGAAATAGTCAAAACATTCAGAGGTTTGTGTTTTCCCACTCAGAACAGAGCCAGATGTATTTTAATTATAGGAAACCCTTTGCTGAGCCAGCTTCATGGTACATTCGCAACCATTCTTCACTTGTTAGACTCACTCTGTAAAATGAACAAGTAGGTTACCTTAGGTATGTGTAAAATGTGTTCACTCCTGGAAAATGTATAGACCTGGGAGTTACTTCAGCCATATGTTAGGCAGGATTCTCCACTTCCTATACACTGAAATTTGCTCTCAATTCTTATCCTAGGAAGAATTTTACCTAAGAACCATAATGCAGAACCAAGTATTTGTCTGCTGATAGTAGCTCTTTTTCTACAGATTTTTTTCTCCTGTCTTTTCAGAAGGACACCCTGGAGACCTGGCATCGTTCTTTAACTGAAATATTTCGATGGAAAATGTGCTTTTTCCCAGGAAATGAACATTTCAGTGAGGAATATCTGTTTTCAATAACAGGGTTTCTCTAAAAAAAAACCAACCAGAGAATGAAGCATTTTTCATTATTTTAGTAAGTGACAAAAGAATTAATCCCCATCTGAAATACTTTGTTTAAAGATTTCCAATTGCCTCAAAAAACCCTCCAAAACAAACACACAAACAAAAAGGTGCACAGATCATTTCCCTATTGCAGGTAGGTTCAAGACTTTTAAAAAAAAGGCTGCAGGCCTAACAAATCCATACCACGTCTGTGAATTGCGATGAAACTGTGAAGAAAACCCCTGTTCAGCACCTCAGTTTCAACTTCCCAAGGGCACAAGTGAAGACATACTTCCAGGCTTGCTTCCAGAATGCTGCAGAATATATACACATGGAGCCCAGTGATACGGCTCACTCTTTGCAGGACAAAGTCCTTAGCTACCTATGATAATAAGTATGCGCAGCATAAATCAGACAGGAACCATCTTTCTCTACCTGAGAAAATATATTGGCCCAGAAGATATTAAGAGGGGGACAGTTTATTCTTTAAAGAATCATTTACGTTTCAAAACTACTCTTTCATTTGCTGCATCACTGATACAAACAAGAACTATTCCGGTAGATGTTCGCTGTGAGAGTGTTTCTAAGACACAGGACTTGTTTTCTAGGTGTTAGCAATTGACCTATTTCATGAAGACCACAAAAGAGCCTTCAGAACACCCTTCACCTAGAAAGTGCAGCAAGCCAGAAGGTAAAAGTGCCTTCAGGCAATAAAGGCTCTATTCTGCAATGGCAGTATATTGAGCTATTCATCTAAAATACCTAGATGGCAAATAACACTTATATTTACATTATAATCTTATTTAAAGACCTTGAGGTACTGACTCACCTATACAGGACAGTTTCTAAAACACAAACCCAGATACACTCTAAAGTGTCTAGTTGTCTCTGCCTGGCAATGTGGACACCTTACTTATACATAGAGGCAGTTTCTTTCAAGTACTGCATGCTGTAGACTCACCAACTGTTTAGAATTAGTCCTAAAAGTTCAATCACAGAAGGACGTATCACTCTCTGAGACTGAGGCGCCAGTTGTGCTGGCTCAGGCTGGTGACAAGCAAGTGCATTTTCAGAGCCAATGTCTTCCCTCTCACTAGTAGTTCTTCAGGTATACACCACCATACCCTGCTTGCCCTTTGAGTTACATTTTATTTTGTATCCTTTCTATATGCTTCTTCCCTTTCGCTTTAAATAATTTATGTTTTCCCTCTTTATCTCAAAAACACGTCCTCATGTTTCTCTGGCTTTACTAATCAACTTAGAAGTCAGCAGGAGCTGAACTCCAAACTCCTAAGGAAACTAACTTCACTCCAACAAAAGTTTAAAAGCAAACCAACTCTTATATTTCAGTCCCTTAAGACAGCTAAAGCTCGGTGAGAAAAACAGTCTTTTTGTTTTTCCATTTCAAGTCTTATGAAAATATTATGATTTGTAATCCCATTACATTGTGGAATACTTAGGCTGATAAGGCACCAGAGTGAGATGTAACTTAAACAGCAACAAATTTCACACGGCTTATGTACTAGTTACACTAACTAATTATGCGTATGATAATAAGGATATAAAAGTCAGTAAGAGCCGATTTCTGTTTTACAAGCTGTGATTACATCAGTTAGCTCAATGATAGATTAATTTGTATGCTGAATTTTTTGGAGGAAAGGGAAGAAAAAGATAAGAAAGAAAACACGGAAAGAAACTTAAAGGAAAGAAAAATAGAAGTGGGATGTAAGACCCATAAAGAATATAGAACTGTTGTAACAAAAATATCTAGAGAGGATAAAATGTGAATTGGGATCAGTCTTGGATCACTCAAATGAAGGAGAGAAATAATATCGTTATGGCAGACATAACTCAAACCTCTACTGTTATAAAGGTAGCTCCACTGAAATCAGAAAGCTATACTGATTTATATTAGCTGAGAATATTGATCATGGTTAAAACCCTCTTCATAGATCCTTATCCTAGCACAGCAGCAATAGGAGATGATTATCAGGTCATCCTGAAATAATCCAGACTAAACGGCGGTTTTACTTTTTCTTTCAATCTCTTTCTGTGTGTAATTTCACCATTAATGTTATGGAAATCAGTTTTATTTTCAAAACATCCCCCTCAGCATTCTTCCCCCTTGGCGTTGATTTTATTTACCTGAATCCCCTAAGGCTGGTCCTTCCCTGCAGATGGACCTAATTTATCTTTCCAACAGTGCCCCTAAGACAAAAGAATGTACAGATGGGACCGAGGCACTCCATCACGCATCCAAATAAGTGACCAGTAATGTGACTAAAACTATTCCCTTGAGGTTATTGACTGACCACTGTGAAGTCACACAAGGCTCAGCATAAACAATAAATTTTGTGTACTAAGGTGATACCCTAGAAAACATAGATTGGTTTAAGGGGGAATATAATAAATTACTTCTGACATGAATAAATTATACAACTGGAAGGCAAATTGCCATCGTAAATTTATCTGCCAAATCAATTTACAATGAGCCTCCAGCATGACAATAGGTGAAATGTAATACGAATGTATGCAGAGTAAACAGCATTTCTGCAGTGTGCCTTGTATCTTCTACTGCATTCTCATTAAGGGGAAAGAATACCCACTATTCCCAAACTAAAATGCTAGAGGGATTTCCAGTCCCAAGTTATCCTTTTGGGTTCTGAGACCTAACTAATAGGAAAGTAAATGAATTCTTGCATTGTTAGAGGTGGACAGTAATGTGTTTGCGTGTTCATTAAGAAAAATATTTATTACCATCTTAATTCCTTCCCTATAATATTCCATTTCAAGGGGAACTAATTGTTCCATGCTCTCTTCCAGGCTTTAAGCTGGCCACCTGCTTTTTCTATCTTGTTTTCTGAACTGCTACAAGAGTATAGTAACATTGAGAACTGTTTTCTTAACCAAAGTAAAAATTGCTGTTCTTACTCAGAAAACAAAAGGAATTTGACGGTCTTTCCACTTGGACATTAAATTTGCAGACTGCGGAGCAATTTGATCCTGATCCAGCTAGTAATGTAGTAACTATGAACTGTGCTTCAGAGGTGCTCAGGAGTGTGTTTTCTTGGCCCAGTACCAGAGGAAACGCACAAATACCAGTGGATAGGAAAACCAAGATCCCTAAGTCTCAGACTGATATTCTGTCTGTAATATAAATTAATTTAGATCACTGCTTTGGAAAACCACCTACAAACCGCTAAATAGATGTGCGGAAGGGTCATGCTGAATAACCAACATCCAATATAGATTTTTAGTAGCTGGACCTTTCAATGTACATGCACAGACTGAGCATTGGCTGAGAGCTTATGTTACCAACACAAGTGATGTTGCCTTCTGGCCAAACTGCCCAACTATCCCCAGCTGCCTGGAAAAGTTCCTGTCTTCCAAAAGTCATGTGGCTTGGCAGCTGAAAGGGAGTTCTCAATCCCTAAACTTCTTTGGTTCAGATAAAGTGACATGGCAAAGGTAACAATTTTGGAGCAGCATGAACAATCTGCCAAGTTTAAAATACAATCTTGCGTGAACAGGAAGAACAATCTATTCACATGATTAAACAGAGCTTTATGTTTTATTGGGTAAAATAACGTACTTCGGAAAGAAAAAGGAAAAAAAAAAAGAATGTATTGAATTTCAGAATCCATGACAGGTGAGAATGGCCAGGGGGTGAAAGGCATGCTGTGTGAAGAGCCTTATGCATGTTTTTACGGATGTTTTTGTGGATCTGTGAATCAAGGATGGCTCTTTGAATAAAGAAGATCCTAGAGAATCCCAATAGATTTTTGACAAATTAGCAAAAAACATTCTAGCTTCCTTTTCTCTTTCCCCAGCTTATCCTTTACTGAAGCAAGCTAAATGAAATAGTCTATTGAGACTGACTCAACTAATTTTGGGGATGCTTCCTTTCAGCCCGACTCAAGTAATTTTGGGGATGATTCCCTTCAGCCCAATACCTTCACTTCAGACAAGATAATGAACAGATCTTTAAGTAGCAAAGTCACTTGCACTTGCTGACAGCAACCTAGGGCAAGGACTAGACTAGGAGAGTAGAGAATCTGAGGCAGGAGTTTCCTGGGCTCCCAAAGTTGGGACGCACTGGTCTATATAAATCTCTAGGAAACAAAATCAAACCATCTTCAAGCCAAATAAGCTTTCATAGGTATGTTCAACAGCCAGGAATAACGTTACTGTTCCCCTATGACAGGCTTTTAAATAAATACCTCTTATGATGTATTTAATGGATATCTCCAAAAGTGCATTTGAATCGGGCAACGGGTAGAGATGCTGATAAAGCAGCTCTTAAAACCCAGCCTTTCCTTTGAGCTATATCTGGTAGTGTCCCTGTGTGGTCACAACAAATAAGTGAAGAACGCTAGAAAAGCGAGAGCGGTGCTCTGCATCCTACACAGCCTTGGTTTGATACTTCAGGTTGCGACATGGCGGAAATTTGCTTCTTAAATTGGAAACACTCCCCATAATCACTAATGCAGAAAAAGTTTCTTTTCCATGAAGGGGTTATCATGACATTAGACGTTAGTGATTTTCACAGAGGCTTTCAAGAACTCTGAAATTCTCATTTGTTTGAACAAAAGGCATTAATAAAGCTGTGGCTGTCAATATAAAAGTAATCAAACTGTGTCAGCTCTTCTCTGCCGACAGCACAGGTTTATTAAGATTTACTTACTCACGCAGATGGACCAAGCTGATGCATGGCTTAAAGGATCTTCATCCCCAGGGACAGAGGACCATGTTATTTTTTCCAAATGTCCAGGAGAAGAATAAGTGAATTCAAAGGAATATATTCTCATTTAGGTCTGGCCTGAACTCCCAACAGGGCCATGTCCTGAAGCTATAGGGGCCATGCCATTTGCACAATCCTAGTTTTTACTCCGGTGCCCTGACCTTTGTGTATGCGCTAAATTCAAAAGCTTTCCACTACATCTGGCAGACAAAAAGAAGATGAAGAAAATTCATTTTCCCTTTCCTAACAAAACAGAGTATTTAGCATTCCACATAAATTAGAACCAGGAAATAGAGATCTCATCTGTTAATTCAATTTAAAATTCCAAATGTTTTGGATAGGTTCTTCATCAGCCAATTTCAAAGCAGTAAGCCATCGAAGGGTTTGGATTTAGTCTTTACCAATATAAACAACTATAATGCTATTAGTTCCAGTGAAGATAAGACAATTTATACTATCAGAAGATGAGGTCTAGGAATATGTAAACTGTAAGTGTTCTAACTCCTATCAATCCTTCTCCCATCTTTGTTTTGTGCTGCTAAACTTTGCTCAGAAAATGACCTTGAGTACAACTGCTCCTTCCATTGTTAACCCTCTGACCTTCTAAACTAACATCCTTTGCTCTTTCTAATTCAGAAGGTTTCTGGGGCTTATTAACTAAACAGGCCAAGTGACTGCTCCCAACTGAAACCAGTCTCTGACAAGGAGGTCATTGTTTTCCAGGCTTCCTCCCTAGTACTCGATCTGTAGATTTCAGACTGAAAAGGAATAATGCAGACATTCTTTGCCTAAACATTACCTTGAAAGCATCAAGATAACTCAAGCCACTTCCTCGTCGGTTAAGATTAGAGGGGTCATCTCTAGGGATCTAAGTGATTATGGACATGATTTTCAAACTTGGATGCTGAAATTTGTAACAAACTATATGGCAAGGTATCCAAATAAAAGAACCTCAGTCTTCAGAATGAATAATAATTCAAATTCCCACTGATGTCAATAAAAGAACAGGGTACCCAGCATCTCTATGAACTGCAAAATTTTTTCTTATGTGCCTCACTATAAGCTTAGATGAATAGCTGAAAGCAATCAAATTTGGAAAGTAAGAGCAAAAATCTCAAAAGAAAATGCTGAATTTAGGCTTGTAAATTTATAGTGTAGGATCCACATGATTTTCAAAAGTGCTTAAGAGCAAAGTACCTATTTTTAAAAATTATTTCCCTTTTCTTTAGGTAAGACATTAAAAGGCTGATGTTCTTAATGGCTGTGCAGGTTGAGAGATCTTTGTGTAATATGCCCTGGAAAAGCAGGAATTCTGGTCAAGATACAAGTGCATACTACTAGGGGCTTCACTCCCCTAGGAACAACAGACATATTTTTACATTCATGCAACCTATTAGTTGTCACTATCTGCAGAATTTATGTTATTTTTCTCAAGAGCCTCTTCCTCAAAGGAGCCCATTCAAAATCGAAGAATCTAAGAAATCCGTTCTGTACATCTCAAAATATCTTCGAACTCTTCTTACTTTAAAGATAATGGCAGTAAATTTACTGGAGTATTAAGAAAGCTGTAGTTTCTCCCATCAGCACCACCTAGTGCAGAGCATGCCTCATGTCACTGCACACACATGTAGCTCTTCCATCTGTATCCCAGATGCATTCAGCCTTAAGCAGTTTCCTAAGTGCATCTTCCATCAATAATGTTAACGGGAAAAACATGGGAGATGGACAGGATATTATGTAAAGTAATTTCAAGATATCAAAGTAAGCCTAGGTGAAATTCTACAACCGAATTTGAGGAGGGTATTTTCATAAAAGCTGACATACAAACAATAGAAAGTTTTTGTGTCGATACATTATTAAAGGGGAATTGCTAAACTTAAACCTGGTTGTGCTGATGTTATCTCTCTACTTTTCAGAACAGAGGTTCCATAAAAAAGGGCCACAGTGAAGCTGAAGGGATATTTACATTTTTATTTTAACGTTATACTAGTTTATTTTGCAAAGAGCATCAACATTTCTCCATTTCAGAAATCTAAATGGCAATCCCAAACCACAGATTTTAGAGTAAGAAGCTAAACCCTTCCTTTTTACCATTAATTACTGTGGGTCACTGAATAAAGAGCACTTTCCTCATCTGAACTCAATTTCTGCCACCAGAGTGTCAGATGGCTATGGCTTTCCAACCCATACAAGAGATTCTCCCTTTATAAGAGGAAAATAAAAAAGAAACAAGAAAGAATGGCATTGTTTGTTCTATCATTTAGAGTGTTTGTGTCTGGGCGGATAGTTTATAAAAGCAGAAATGTCATTACATGCACATTTTAGAAGCAATACTAAGTCTACACCCAAAAGAAAAATTCAATAGTTCCATGTAAACAGCCAGACTTAATCATAAAAGAGCCTACGAACACAGACAACACTAAACTTTTGCAACTACGCACTGCTTTTTAATACTGCATTAAAAAGGCCCTCTCAAGATTAAAGTCCCCATTATGCCAGATGCTATAGATGTATTTCTGTCTACATTTTTTCATTCAATAGTTGTGAATTATACTTTCTTGCCACAGACAAATCAATATAGATATCTGGGATCCAGGTTGTTGAATCTCTGCTAAAATGAAAGCTACAAGCCTAAGCAGAATTTCTAAAGAGAAATGGAGCCCATATGTCAGACATAACTTCAGATTCTCACAGCTGGAAGTGAAGAAATTGTACTATATTGATTAATTTTGATTTAGCTT
This sequence comes from Baryphthengus martii, assembly GCA_013396935.1. Taxonomy (NCBI): domain Eukaryota; kingdom Metazoa; phylum Chordata; class Aves; order Coraciiformes; family Momotidae; genus Baryphthengus; species Baryphthengus martii. Next base: position 187,153 of record VWZK01006314.1, on the reverse strand, counting down.
AATGTGCTATGACAGAAAGCCACTAAGCTGAATGCATCTTCTTTTCTGGAACAGAAGGGGTTCTGCCCAGAATGCCACTGACTTTGAATGGACTCTAATGGTTTTTTTTCTTGTTGTTTCTCAATTTCCATGATCTACTGCCAGAGTAGTAGTAATGAAAAAAGAGTAAGGAAATGAAAATCAACTTAGAAAGAGAGAGAGATTAGTAACAGAGGCTACTTTCCAGAACAGAAGAACGTTCCACTACCAGAAGCAAGCTTATTGGGATGGCTGTCTATTATCTAAAGCAAGAGGGAAAGATTGGTAAATATCAAAGCAATTAAACTGTATTTGGGAGCTTGTTGTGCTCCAGGAATCTGAACTCACCGTCTAGTCATAGAATCATAGAATTGTCAGGGACCTTAAAGATCACCTAGTTTCAACCCCCATGCCATGGGCAGGGACACTTCCCACTAGATCAGGTTGCTCAGAGCCCCGTGTAACCTGGTCTTAAAAACTTCCAGGGATGGGGCTTCCACCACTTCTCTGGGCAGCCTGTTCCAGCATCTCACCACCCTCATGGGGAAGAACTTCTTCCTAATGTCCAATCTAAATCTGCCCTACTCTAGTTTGAATCCATTCCCCCTTGTCCTATCACTACCCGACATCCTAAAAAGTCCCTCACCAGCTTTCTTGTAGGCCCCCTGCAGACACTGGAAGGCCACAATAAGGTCTCCTCGGCGCCTTCTCTTCTCCAGACTGAACAACCCCAACTCTCTCAGCCTGTCTTCCTAGGAGAGGTGCTCCAGCCCTCTCATCATCCTCATGGCCCTTCTCTGGACACGTTCCAGCACATCCATATCGTTCTTGTACTAGGGGCTCCAGAACTGGACACAGTATTCAGGACATGATAAGTTATAGATTTCAGTACACTGTGGCATAAGTGGCCTAATCCTCAGGCAGTCAGCCTGTAGGATACTAAATACTTTTGCTTCCAGCTGCCAGATATGGAGCTGTACCTGCAAAATGAGAAACTGAGGGGTAGGAGCATTGATCAATGGAGGGAACTGAAAACTGGATAGCATTCAGCACTTTGTTTCAGTCACATGGGAATGGTGCTCTGCTGGCAAGGTGCACCAGGACAGACTGTGACACCAGCTATAATCATCTTTTTGCTCTGTTATTTGTGTGAGAGGTTTGCTGGTTTTCTCAAGAGACATGAGCAAACCTCTCTGCAAAAGAGCAACACCTTGCTGCTTTGAGTTTAAGATATTCCAGTTCCAGAAACAGTATTTGCCTTTGGGAAATGGGCTAAGCATCACAAACTTAATACTGAAACATTTATAATAACTCATTAAAACAATTACAGACACAAAAAACAAAGTTCTCCATCCCTTTTAAGGTAAACAGCATATAAATTCCTCTTCATTTTCTGCTGTTAAATCAGACCTTCACTCTGATGATTTATTTCTTGCTTCAGAAAGACACTGCCTGTAGCTGTGATTAGACAGAATATACTTTCACAACAACAACTAATGCACTTCATATGTTTTCTAGTCTAATGACTGTGACAGTGTAGTTTGCTGCTGGCTGAAGGTTTCAAATTCTGTTTTATCTGATAGTTCTGAAGGCTTAGTCATACCACATTCGCATGCAGTGAGCGGTATGACACTAACTGTACATAGTATGCCACACCACTAGTCACTTTGAGTAGGAAGAGACCCCATAAATACATAATATATTACTGGCTTAAACTATTATCTCACGGATCTGAAATAACTCACATGGCCAGGTCAGCCAGCACACGTTTCAGATGGAGTTCCCAACTTTGGAGAAGGCAAGTCAAAAAAAAAAAAATAGGTGAAGTTTTTGACCGGTCATTCTGTATGATTACACTGAGGGAACCAGCCAGCTCTCAAATGTCATTCCTCCCTGTGGATGCTAAGACAATAATCACATCCGACAAGAAGAGTAGGTGGGCCACACTGCTAAATATGAAACAGACTCAGAATGGCAATGAAAAGTGAGACAGGAGCAGAAAGGACAGGTGACAGACTGAGAAGACAGCCAGGCAGCTGACTACCTGTGTGGGACTCTAACTAAAGCAGGACTGGTGATACGCGTCCTGCAGCAAGAAACAAAAGCTCTCAGTACCTTGCAGGATCTGTAACTTGATTTTTTTGGCACAGACCTTTGCTCTTCCCAATAAACCCACTAGTAAGTTGAAAAAAAGATCTGCACCATGATCTCCACATTCTAAATATGTATCAAAAGTGGAATGTAAATAGTAGGTAAGGCCAGCTAGAGCTCATATAGCACTAATTAAGTGCATACAGTCCTGACTGTTGTATCTAGAAGACTGTTTACTGCTGCTTGTCACAGCCCAGCAGCAGCACATCAACACTCTGGTTTCAGAATAGATTAAAACCTTTCATTCCCTGGCCTTAGGCACTGACAGCAATAGAAAAGAGGTCATTTAGTCCTGATATCACCGCTTGTTTTGGAGTGACTCTGCTCGATTGACTCATTGTGATCTCTAGACACCACATAATGTTGTAGCAGATGAGAGCACTAGGATAGCTCTGTGTGCATGTGTAGAAAGAGGCAGTATTAGAAACGCTTACTTTACAAAGCCATCAGGCGTACAGGCCAACACAGATTTTAAGATCTTGGCATCTCCCCCAGGCTAATTATTTCACTGGGGGGACAAAATGAAATAATTGATATTTGGAATTTTATCAGAAGAATATTAAGAAAAATCACTTCCGTTAGCCTTCAGCTTAGAAGAATGGTATAGAAAGACACAAACCTGCAGAAAGACTCCATGCGGGTCTTCAGTTTTAAATCCATCACTTTAAATTGATTCAGTTTTCTGCCAGCTGTATCTCACCAGGGTGCATATTTACAGCAATAGCATGAAAGCAAATTCACACTTTGAAGTGAGATGCCAGAACCGGGGGAAAAAAAAAAAAAAGAAATAGAATTTTAAGAATCCGTGTTAAATTCCCATCCTCACAGGAAAGCACAGTGACAGAATATGCCTCTGGGTCAGGCAAGAATAGAAAATAAAGAAAAGACTACTGCACTTGCATGCTTCTAGAGGAACCCCCGTGGTATAAAGCACTGTGGGGACAATGTGGCAGAAACATAAGACTTCCACCTCAAATGCTAATATGGTCCGCTGCTTTAGGAAATCATTATTTCTCTATCACTTGGATCAGTTCTACGAAGATTAACTTCTACCAGAATGGATGTCAATGTATTGATATCCAAGAACTTCACCTGCCAAAAAAATGAACTAGTATCTTTCACGTACATACGCTCTTGTATAGAGCACCTCCTCACCATTTTTGCCTAATACACAGTACAGTGCAATCCTACAGCTAGAATAATACTACTTTATCTATGAGACTGATTTCACTGTTAAGCAAACTTTTAAAAAAAGGTAGTGTTTTATCTGGAACATTACAAAAATTGAGCAATTTGCTGTCACTTTCATTAAATGCATGTAACATTCATGTACAAAGAATATTTCCCACCAACTTAGAAAAGTATGCTTAAATGAATGAACTCTTAATAGAATTGAAAATGAGGGAATATACTCAAAGGGAAAACATAAGGCAAAGCAGCTATTTACTTATTAGTGACACTTTCAGATTTTAATATGTATTTCTTACATAATAGAGTCTACATAAACCATTGCTTTTCACCCTGCACCATTTTAAATATAGACTTCAGTAATCTCCAAGGTTTTAGTTATCTACTCCAAAGTAGCTAGTGCTAACTTTCTGTTAAAGCATAAAACACACAGAAACAGCTCTTTACCCACTACATAAATAAAGAACCCAAACAGATGTGTTTTTCTTCATCATGGTAACAATTTCGAACTGTTGTTCTAGGAAAGTCTAAATCTTAGACTTGAGAAGAGCTGTTTTGTCCAGTGAAACTGTTAAATCAAATCATCTCTCAAAGACTGCATGATTCTCTATGACCACAAGAGCTACTTTTATTTTATTTAATGATATTTAATTAAGTCTCCATTAATGCTCATTTTTAAACATGTTCATCATTACCAAGCATGACTATTATTAACTGCAAAGAGGCTAGCCCTGGGCACAGGGCGATCAAAGATTAATAAATCAGCTTATTGGTTCAGTGGTGCAATTTTAAATCTGTATTGGTCTCTGGAAGCCTTTTAAACTAATGGTGCAGTGTTATTGTTCTCATTATGTACTAGTTTAATTATGCTAATTATTCCTCGTTTTCTTACCCCAGTTATAACAAAACATGAGCTTACGGACGTAACACCCGTCAGGGCACCCATGCAGAGGCGTCTATTTACTTCATTTGTAATGCATGTTAACATGATGATGCATCTGTTCGTGTTACTTTACTATTTCAAAGGATACTGATTTTGAAATTGATCCGATCATTTAATCTGGAGATTATTTATTACACACCAAGAATTCAGGGCTGATTTTCCTATCCTTACTCAGAATGGGTTGTATGTAATTTCTCAAGTAAGCCCATCAAAACCAAAGAGGCTACTCCAGGAGCAGTTGCTGTTGCATGTGAAAAAGAGAAGTAGTCTCCAGCCCACTGCCAGAACCGGGGGTGATACTATGATACTGAGTGACAGATGATAAAAAGGCCAAAATTCATATTAATTGTCTTGAGAGTGACGACAAGTGGCTTATGCTTGTATGATAAAGATAGGAGAGCAAGTGAGCCTGTGCAGATGAGTAAGAACTGTTATAGCAAAAGCATTCTGGATAGAGTAAACTAAATCATCAAGACAAAGAATATTATAACAGCAAAGACTCAGGTTACCTCTACACAGAGATGGGGATCTCCAGAAAAAATCTACAGTGACCTACTAGAGTGGAGTCCATGGGTGCATTCTGAATTGTCAGGTTTGTACTTCATCTGTATTTCAGCTACATGTTAAGAGCCCGATTTTCTGCAAAGCTCATTATCTTGTAGTGCAAACTTTATTTACATTCCACATGAATCCTTTATCACACATAGGCCTCATATAAGATTGCAAAGGGACCTCTGGTATCAGTGCTTTTAATTATAAGAATTCTGTGAGAAAATACGCACCTAACCCACAAGTATTATGCATACAACAATAATACTTCTGAGCACATGTATTTGTAGTGGAATGCACTGCAATGATATTAACATTCTGAACACCTTAATCCTGAGATAAACATGTCTCCAGTCAGAGTTCAGTAAATCGTATATGTTTCAGAACATGGGTCATGAATTTTGGTTTCATCAGGGGTGAAAACAAAATATAGCCAGTCTAAAAAGTAAAGGTTATAGCTGTTGTTGAAAGGACTTTGGCATGATGTCAATAAAATTTATTGCCTTGACAGGATTGCATTAGGGCAGAACCATCTAGCAAACCCTGGGATTACTGATCTTTTTTTCCAGGCAGTTATCTGAAAGAGGAGGAGGCAACGAAAGAAACTCTGAAAAGAGAGTTAATCATGATCCCCAGCCGCTATGTATGCGGCAGCAGCAGTTCATGGAGAGCAAGCTGCAGCAATATCATGGGTAGCAGAGAGCACACACTCTGACATTCCCTCCAACCCTCCTCACCCCCACTAAACATGTAGGAGTTCGGGTTCCCTGAAGCCCAGTAGCTGCCCACACTGCCCATCTTGTCTCCTCTTGCTTCAGCAGTGGTCTGTGTAGCTTGCACTAGGCAGACTTCACCACTGAAAAGCGACTAAAGAAGCAGTAGCCTGGGGCTGTTTCCTTGCTTCCTGCACAGCCTAGCAGTTCGAGAAAGTTCAGATAAGCCTGAGAGGATGGTCGTTTTCACACTAACTCAGTGTGCATCTCTGATTTCCCTGCTCATCTTCCCCTTTGCTTACGGACTGTCTCCCAGATCTATTTTATCAATCAAAACATTGTCCAATTAGGTTTTCAGCAGTTTGCTGAAAAGTCGGTCAATGAAGCATTTGGAAGGACCTGAGATTCTGTTTTCAAAGAGATTTAATTCCTTCAAGGGCAGAGCCTTCTTTGCTGCCTCACACCTCCCGCTTGAAACATCACAACATTTGCTGAACTGTCACATTGGATTTTGTTACCATGCTCTAATGCAGGGAGACTGGAAAGTGACCCAATTCAACAAAAAAACCCTCCAGACCAGCAACAACAGAAAGAATTTGTGCAGACACCGATGCAAAGATGGCAAAGCAAAGGGGATTCTATTTACTTAGCAAGCTGGTATTTTCTTTAAGGAGCTAGACAATGTAAAATGCAGACAAACTTACTCTGTTAACAATTTAATTTTGTCCACTTGCTTCTGGAGGAAATCTAGCTCTCAAATTCAATATATTGATCACTGAAGACAATCAAAAACCTTTCTGCTTTTACTCAATCTTTCTAAGGTAAGACTATCCACTGAAAGCCTTGACTTACCATCTGTATCTCTTTAAATCAGGACCTTATCGGCAGTTAATATACCATACTTCTATCAATAGGCATAATAAACCCAGGAATTTCCCATCTTCGGAAAAGAATCTGTTCTTGCTGTGGTTTGCACAGAAAGAGAGGCGAATACATGCTGAGGATAAAGAGACAGACAGGTTTACTACTCTTCCACTTAAAGGGTCAGGAGAAAGATAACTAAATTCCAGTTATCCAGGACTTAAGGATCCAAAGTATGTCAGATTGCAGCTCGCACTACTAAGCCTCCTTCAGCTTTTGTGCATTACTCTTCCTGCAAAGTCCTTCTCCTGGTCATTGACCAGTTCCTCAGAAGCTGAAGCCTGGTACAAGAAGCAGTATATGGAAATGGGAGACGACTGGTCCTTGATACTTACGCTGCAAATCTGTAATTTGTTTTTTCCTTCACATTGTAAATTATTCCAATTCTAAACACGTGCTGGAAAAGCTGCTTTTCAAAATCTAAAACTGCTGCAGAGGATCATGTGCAACATTTAGACCACCCGGCTATGAAGCTGAATTTTCCATTCTCTCTTCTGATGTTTGATAGAGCATTTTTTATAATGAGAAGTCACTCTTCTCACAGGGGGCCCCAAAACCCAAACACATTTTACCAAAATGAATGGAGACTCTACTAGGAGCATCCCCAATTCAGGAACTGAAGAATCTGACCTAGGGAAAACACTAGCCTAAAATGTCTCCTTAAAATTGATTCTTCAGGATTGGGCAACAGTCTTCACCGAGGAGATAGGAGATGGACTGTATTGCCTTCATCTCCTATTAATTAAGGCTCAGAACCAGCAAAATAGTTAAGTCTCATGCTTTAAAATGCTTCAATGCTAAAACACTTAGTGTATGCTTGAATACTCTGCTGTATCAGGACCTGAGCACACTTGCATGTACTTAGTTCAGCAGTGCAAAAGAGCCAGACAAACCCTTCTACTTTCTGAGTATTCTCATAAAAACCCCATTTATAACAGCAGTCCAGACAGGACTGCCCTTGCTGTCCCCCCTCCTATTCAATACTGAGCTGTTGGGCCAAAATTAGAGTTCTTTGCTTTCTGAGACTGTGCTCATGTGGGCAAGTCAATCTGTCTGCACTAGACTGGGGAATGGTGTGCTGGCCAACACTCACAGTATTTTTACTACTACCTTACTCAGTGGTAAAAGTTCTACGATACAGCTTTCACTGTTAAACTGCCAGTTACAAACGTGTGCCAATTCCATATGCTATTACTCTGACACACTGTACGGCACAGCGCTATCCAGCGATGGCACCTAAGTTCAAGATATCCCGTTCATTTTTATGGTGACTGTAGCACTTCAAACAATAAATTGCTAAATCTCTGCCAGTAACCAACATATGAACTAAGACTAGTGACTGAGAGCTACCGATTGTACTTCACAAAATTTGATGGTGCATTGGAAGGAACTAAAAGATCACTGTCTTCGTTCCTGACCTCAGAGGTTTTGGGGTCAGTGAGTAATTGTTTTCATGCAGGATCGGCTCCGGCCTAGGTGTCACTACAGAAATGTTGTGCACGACTTCCCTCCATCAGACTGCATCAAGAGCTGTAGCTAACTGGGTCACGGTTGCAAACACAGCTCAGTACTGCTGCATAAACTAGCTGTACTTTTTCAGATGAACGCAGAAGGCACTGGCTCCTGTCCAGCGGAAAAGGCAATGCATTAACACTTGCCAAACATTATATGATGAGTATATTTAGGGGCTCCTCACCCTTAGTACATCTAAGTCTACTCTTGACACCACAAGGAAAATCACACTCTTGGTATTTTCAACGTATCCATTTCTGCAAGAAAACCTTTCCTTGGAGGTTTCCCACTATGGTTCTGGGAACCTGCAAGTCCAGTTTGGAAGGGACACTTTTCGATAGCATTTCTAAGCCACCAAAATTCAAGAATCTCTTACCAAGAGCACAGGGTTCTAGGTGTTACCTCATAAATTAACTCAAATGTTACACCTCTCAAAGGATAGGTTTTCTTGTCAGGGAAAACACACAGAACTGAAGATTTCCTTGGGATCACAGTATTCCGATTCCAATACAATGTTTAGTGCTGTTGGCAACAATCCTCCAGTCACAGTGACTGATGTGAAATCACTGAAAGCAGAAGTTTTTCCTCATCTCTTTTCCCCCTCTTTTTCATGTCTGACTTAGCTTGAGAACTGGATAATGATTACCTCACATAAAAAATCTGTTATTTCCTCATGCCATGATTCTGCTATGTCAGTAACACGTCACTACACACAGGCAAACCAAAACAGTCAAACAATCATCTCATTAGAAGTCAGGAATTTTTTTCATTATATAAAACACCCATCACTGGCACAGTGTCAAGCGTGAATGAAGAACTTATGACTGGAACTGGGAAAGTATACAGCATGTTATATGAGGTATTTATGGAACTGATTCAGTAGACACTTGAACATGCGCTCAGGGCCTAGTAACTTTATGAGACATGAATGCGTGCTCTTGCTGTGCAGGAATAGTATGTTGAATCACCACTGTAAAACGGGCTTTCGCAGACAGCAACTGACTCAAAGACTTAACAAACGTATATGGTTTGACTCAAGCACCTCACTGAGAGGCAGCTGGATGTCATGTTTCATGATGTGCCATGCTTAGTCCTCCTCCTCCCACTGGCTTCCATGGGAGCCAGAGCATGCAGAGCACTGGCATTTATCCTCCAGTATAGCTCCTCTGTGTAAGGTTAATACCGTCAATTCGATTCACGAGGGTCTGTGAGCCAGACAGGCAAACTGAAGAAGAATAAGCCTCTCTCACAAGGAGACGAGAACACGAAAGAGGTTGCCCAGCAAAGTCATCAAAGCAAACAGCATGAATGAGACAGTGTTGATGAAGACAGAAGTGGCATTGAAGTCTGCAATAACAAAGTGGAGCAGCGACATGAAGATAAGTGGCAAAGTAATTGGCTGGTTGAGCCAAGTGTATCCATATAGTCTGCCTGCCAGCAATCCATGCAAATAGATACTAGGCACTGAAGATCTAAATGCCTATTTATGTAAATATATTCTAAATGGTGGCACAAAAATTCATAGGAACAAACACTAAATACAGCTAGGGGCTTCTGAGGGTATCTGTGCTAATTATTACAAACCCTCTTTGCATCTACTGCCAGTGAATGAAGGGTTTTCTTCCTGAGTTTTCTTACTAATTATCCTCAAAAGCCGGAGTTGCACCCTCTATACTTGATCCTGTAAAAGTTTTTCATGTCAAAAAGTCCCTTGAAGTTACAAAAGTGCCACATTGTCAGACCAGTTTCTGTCTCCCTACTCCAGCAAAAACTGGCCACTGTTAGCAGCTAAGCGGATTGTCAACTTATACAGAGAATCCCTAAGAAGCATAAAATTAATAACTTTTAACAGTAGAGCAAATAACACATCCAGAGACTGGAAACATGATGCCTTCATTCCACCATTAGTGAATTGTGAACAGCTTGGTCAGGCAGAGAATGTCCCACAGCAGGTGGAGGAAACTCCTCCCCTCATCCCCGTCTCCCAGTTCAGCAACCTATTCAAATAGTTGTCTGCATGGATCAGAAAATGAAGATGCTTTATCTTCTCTTCTTTGCCACCACCCATCACAACTTCACATGACCCAGACCAAGTAGCAGACCTAGCCTTACTTTATACAGGTAGTGACCACAGACATTCATTCACACTTGAGAACTAAAGATCCCTTGGTTGAAGGCATAGAAAAGCCTACCAACACGCATGTGTTACAGCATTTTCTTCTGCCATCATCTATGGATACTAAAGCAAAAAGCACACACTCAGACTTAAAATAGTGGCTTAGATTGTGTGATCAGTACTTAGTTACTCACAAATAAACAACTAGTTATCAACTAAGAGCCAAAAATGTTTTTCCAGAGCTCGAGTACTTTAGTTTTGGTACAGAAGGTCCTCACTAGCTGTCATGGGTATCTGAAGCCACAATAGCAAAGGACATACAATAATTTTGGTAAAACATGTGAGATTCATCATACTGGAGAGAAAAGTTTTACTGCTAGATTTGATGTATGGGTTGAAACTTCGTGCTTTCAAAAAGCAAGTCCAACCACATACACGATGTTTTAAAGGGCCTTTTTTCAATCCTGACAAATGAGCACCAGATGTTTCTTCTATTGTACTTGCATTTTATATAGTCATTCAACATTTCAGGCACACATTAGAAACTCTCTCTGACCCACCTATTGCCTCATAAAAGAAGAGAAGCTGTGAGAGAGAACAAAATGAAGAATAAAATACAATCATTCTGATTAAATATAGCAAATAAACGAAGGAAGAACTGAATTCTTTCCACAAGGAGAAAGAGAAGATAGGGTGAAAATAATGCCTGGGTTCCATTGTTAACAAGCACAGACCAATTGCTAGAAAATCTCTCAGGCAGAATAATGTTTTTGCTGTTTGGTTGGGCTTTTTGGTGTGGTTTTTTGTTTGTTTGTTTGATTGGTTTTTTTATTATTACTCCTTTCAAAATGATTGCGCTCTGAAAGGTTCCCTTTGACCTATAAATGCCATAAGCAGGAGATTAAAAGGCCTGTAATTACATCTAACCATTCTGGCTTCTTTGTGGGTGACAGCGGGGATGAGGTTGCTTCCATGGAGGAAGGAGTCTAGCTTTTAGGATTTGTTTACTTAACTGTTTATTTTCTTCTTTTCTTCCTAGAAGCAGCTGTTCATTCACTCCAATCTCATTGCCCACCTCATCCATTCTGAAGCAAAACACTCTCCAGGCCAGTCTTTTCTCTGACTGGTACCCTGCAAGGAAACCTTGGGGTGGAACTGCACAGTGGCAGTCAGAGAAAGATTGCTCCTGTAAGTGTTGGGCATTATTTTCATTCCTGTAAGGCTCACTCTCTGGCAGGTTTGATTTTCTTTTCCATTTTTTTCTGTTCCCAGAACTTTCCACAGCTTGTTGACTGAACGCATTGAAAGCCTTGCTCTCTTGCTAGACAAGTAATTTAAGTGTGAGCTTAAAGCAGTGTTAATGTGTAGGTACACACTGAGTTAAAACACATACCAAGAGGTTGAGAAAAGGGTTCCATTCCTTGATCTACCACTGACAAAATGTGTAACCTTTCTTCAGATTTCACCCATCCGTGAAATCTGAAGAAATCTTGCCCTTCCTTAACTCATAGGGCAAGAAGGTCATTAATTCTGGGACTTGGTTTCAGATTCTTGAAGAAGAGTTTTTCCATTATATCCTTTCCCTGTTTTGGCCAACATTTGGTCTAAAGACGTGAGTGTAGTTCCAACTCTATACCCTATACAGTCTGATGGCTGTGTGTGATGTCATCACCTAGAACATGCAGTGCCCTTACAGTGGATGTTGTGAAAAGTAAGATAAGAGACTGGCTTAAAGCAAAGCCTTGATTTGAATCTCTGTGAACTTCAGGAAAATTTATACTTGACTCCACATCCTAGTTTAGCTGCTTGGGACCATTAAAGACAAACCTATCACTGAAAAAGCTTAGGAAGTTGCAAGAAAAACGAAGAGAGACAACTGTAGTTGGAAAAAAAAAAAAAAGGATGGAACAAAGAAATAAGTGAGCAGAGAAAACGAAACAAAAGCGGAAAGTTTCTCAAATCTGCATGCAAACAACTGGACTCATTTCAAAAGTGGAACTGTGGACTGTACTAGGATCTCATTTTCTGTGGCTCCTGCTTTTTCCTCAACTACTCTGATGCTAATGCACTACAGTGCTGTTGGGTGCATTACACATGCTTGTACGCTGTCTTTCAAGAAAAAGGTATATGTACTGTGTTTAACTGTCTTCCTGGAACTTGATGGAGGTGACAGATATCTCAAATGAACGAGCGAACAGTGCAAATGTCCCTCCAATTCACTCCCAGGAACATAGGCCCTTAATGATTTCCTAGAGGCACATTAGGCAACATAATCAGAGGATTCTTTGCTCCTGCCACGATTGTTCAGAGTCCCCAGACACAGAAGGACATGGGATGATTAATGTTTCATTGTGAATGCAAATCCTGCTACTGGAAAAAGGTAGAGATTATCTTGCTGCTGCTGCCCCACAATGGGCAGATGGTATAAATCTGCACGCAGACTCTAAGCTTTCTGAGAAATCACCTTTTGTTTCTGCAGCACTTGTGGGTTTCTGTAACTGATCCTACACTGAACCGTAAAATGGAAAAACGAACCCTAAATTGATGAATCAGTCCTGAAAGGCACCTATAATTGAACCCAGCCTTCTGTGGGTACAATCATATTACACAGTCCCTCTCCTAAACTGACAAGGTCATTCCATCTTGATAACCACAAGAATGCATATCCATGTATTGGCCACTTTGGCATACACCACACATAACTTCAAATACTATTATCATTTTTCTCAAACCCACTAGTAAACAAATTATTTAGTGTGGAGAGGGGAGAGGAGTAGACGCAACTGAGAACATCTGAAGGCTGTAGTGTTTGTATACCTGCCGAGCTGGGGCTCCCAGTTAATTATCTAGTCTTACTGTTTTAGGGAGGTCCATGTGTCTTCAAGACCCTAATAAAGCATGGCTTACTTGGCATTTGTCTTCTGTGTAAGGATGGGCAGGTGTTGAACTGTGAATGCTGATCTGAATTGTGATAGCAAGAGCTGGCCACAAGGGCAATCAGCCTGTTCTTTTAAATGTTTTGCTCTCATTTTGTTCTCTGCAACTGGGAGGTGCCTTTTGCGATGTTTACATGGCATCTCAAAGTTTTGACCTAATTCACTTCCTATGTGTTAGCACAATACCAGGGTAGTCATACTGGGTTTAAATACACCATTTTTTCCTCTGGTAACACTGTTAGAAAAGTTGACATTTGAACACATATGAACTCATAAAGTAGTATTCTGATTGATGCTGAAATATTTATAAAGATACAAAGCATGCTAGTGCTCCACAACAAGGATAAAAATATAGAAACATGCTTTCGGTCACCATTCCAAGGAGGCAGTTTATCTGTAAATCAAACATGTGGCACACTTTGCTTCAGATTATCCTCTCGATGCACCAAAGCAGCATCTAATCAGCTTTCACTCTAACAAATACAGATTTGTGTCATGTCATGTAGGAAGTAACCCACAATCTCACCCTGCACTTGCAGTTGAACAATAACAATCTTTTCCCATGAAGGTCCAAGGTGTACTGTGTACAAAGTAAATGCTAGTGAGCAGAATTTAGCGTGATGTGAAAACTCTGGAGGGATTAGAAACACTTTGTCTGCCAAAGATTCTATTACAGTACTGCAGTACTCTACAGAATTGCAAACCCAATGTCAATCACTTGAACATAAGGTGAGGGTATTACATTTTCAGCATAAATTTAAATGAAAGAATTCTTAGGAAAATCCTGGTAAGAAATAGAATAATTTCTCTTACTTTTGGAAATGCTTACCATTGCGTCATTACTAATAAGAAAATGTGAGTTTCTGAAATTCAATGTATTAAAGCAATATATGCCTTTAAATCCTCACAAAGCTCAATCTAAATAATCAGAGAACTAAGAATTCTGTAAGTATATGTTAAGAGTTTTACCCAGATTTTCATTCTTGACTGCAGAACTGTGTTAAGACACATTCATAATACCTATTTTGGTTGTTGCTTTGCTTACCCATACAAGCTCTATTGATCTCAAAGAGCTTTGTGTACACATAAAGACTGATTAAAGGCTGTGAAAGGCCACTGATCCTTTGTCTTTAAGCCTCAGGGAATCTGATTTATTTGCCTGAACTTTAATTTTGACAGTTTTTCCACTTCTAACTCAAGCAGAGACAGCAACTTGAAAAAAACTAAGCTTCCAAAAAAGTCATACCTTTTTTTTTTTTTTCTGAAACAGACGATTACTAGGGAAACTTCCTCTCACTCCACTGAGATTAAAGCAGCCTCCTGAGCTGTGGTTAGGGAAATAGTACTGCTTAACTTTTAGTGGAATTCCAGGATCCTGGGAGCCAGCTGCTTACGAAGCGACCCAACAGCCCAAAGTAAGTAAGTCAATGTCATGCTCGGCCTCCCCGGACTGGTTGGCACTACTCCTCCACAACTCTTCACAAAAGGCAGCCAGCTGCAGTTTTCAGTCGGGAACGTACAACGCTGGGGAGAAGGCAAACTTGAATCCTCAGTCCTTCATGTTTTCCACAGCTTACATCATTAACTACCGTCGCGACACCAAAGGGTATTACTACTATTTATACCATATGCAAAAGATGGTGACTGCTTCTGGACAGCTACAACCGCAGTGGCTGGTCCCTGGCCCAAGGGGTTCGTTCTCTTAGCAAGCCTAACGAGAGGAAGGGCTGGGAAGGGGCACTGCTGGGAACCAGAGCCCACAACCTCGGTCCCACGCGTCTCACCGGCGTCGCCTGCAGAAGGCGGCAGGGAGCTGGGCCGACAGGCCGCGGGATGAGGCTGTCGAGCAGCGGACCCGCTCCTGACACAGGTGCTCCGGGGACGACCCGCGAAGGCCGGANTCGGCGGCAGTAGAGAGAGAGAGAGGCCGGAGTTCTCGCGGCTGTGGCACCGAGAAGGGCTTTGGGGAGAGGCGCTCTGGGCGCGCTCTCAGTGGTAGAAGACGTCATCACAGTGCGACGGCGGCTGTGGTGGTGACGGGGCGGCGGTGGGCAGAAAGCTCCGTATCCGGCACGCCACGGCTCGGCTCGGCTCAGCACGGTACCGCACCGCACCGCGAGGGAAGGCGCAGCCGGCCCAGGGGAGGCCATGGCGGAAGTGCCGGGGCTTTCCGTGGCGAGTGCTTCCCGCCCTGCGAGCGGAGGGTTTCCTTCAGGCCTTACTCTCTTCTTTCCAGAGCTGTGTTTCTTAGGCAGTCTTATTGCTGAGCCTTGGCAGGGAACTACTGGAGACAGTCCAGGGGAGGGCAGCAAAGGTCACTGGGGAGACTGGAGCATCCCTCTTACAAGGAAACGTTGAGAGAGCTGGGACTATTTAGCCTGGAGAAGACCGAGAGGAGACCTTAGGGGTATCTATAAGTGCCTGAAGGGTGGGTGCAAGGAGGATGGAGCTGGACTCTTCTCAGTGGTGCCCGGTGACAGGACAAGTGGCAACGAGCACAAGCTGGAACACAGGAAGTTTCATCTAAATATGAGGGGAAACTTCTTTACTGTGAAGGTGATGGAGCCCTGGAACAGGCTGCCCAGAGAGGTTTTGGAGGCTTCTTTTTTAGAGACTTTCAAAACCCACCTGGATGCGTTCCTGTGTAATGTGCTCGAGGCCGTCCTGCTTTAGCAGGGGGGTTGGACTAGATATCTCTAGAGGTCCCTTCCAACTCTGACGATTCTGTGATTCTGTAATGGGTTTTCTCTTTCCAGAGCATTCCTGGTAAGATCGCTTCCATAGAGACATGACCACACAGGTAAATAAAAACACAGCGTCAATTAAATTAATCGCTAGCTTGATATTTTTTTAGACTGGTCATACGTAATGTTAATTATTTTTTCTTTCTAGTACGGTATTCTCTTCAAGCAAGAGCAAGGTGAGGAAACACTAACATGTAATATTAGTCCTCTCGGATGATGTAAAATTGATAATGGCAGATATACCTGTGAGGTAACCTGCATTATGTTTGTATTAAGTATAAATCTGAATAACTTAATAATAGCTATGCTGGTTTTACAACGGTGACCTTCGTGAACAAAATACATCATGTGTTTTGAAACAATGAAGTCAATGACAAGGCTCTTGGAGCACTGGTAGACTTGAAGAGCAAGGGCTTTATTGCCAATGTTATAGTCAGCCCTTTTAGTGTTACCAAAACTGGTACTTGTCTTCTATCAAAAGAAACTGCTTAATTTTTAATTTCAGTGCTTACATTCTCTTTTTTTAGCTCATGATGATGCCATTTGGTCAGTTGCCTGGGGAAAAAATAAAAATGATGGTTCTGAAACAGTGATCTCTGGTTCTCTGGATGATCTAGTGAAGGTCTGGAAGTGGTAAGTGAAGTGTTCTATATTACTAAATCAAAGAATAAGAAATGCAACTTTTATGAGAAAATGCCTTGGGAGCATGTGTACTGTGTAAGGATTAATGGTAATAGAATAGAAGAGGAAATGACATCTTCCTTTTTAGAATAAAAAGCCCCAACTCCTCATACAAATGACACTGAAGTGTGCTTTTGCAAAGAAATTGTTCTGTCTCTCAGCCAAAGCAGTATTAAGTATGTGCTTCACTTCAGTGACATGAATAGCTTTGTTGTGATGCTTATAAAAATATTGCTCATTGCATTTCACGCTGTGCTGACAGATTAACAGTCTGCTGTGTAAGTACCCATGTGTTGATGTGTAATGGACACTTCAGGGGCACTACTTACAAACTGAAGATGAGGTACATGCTTTGCAGAAATACGGTCAAAATTGGTTAGTCGCTTCTTTCCCCTTTTGTTGAACAAAAATGGAGAAATGTGGGTTGTTGTGTTTGTTTGTTTTGTCTGAGGTTGGAGATCGGTTAAGTACCCCCAGCTATTCATAACTAGGCTTTTCTTTCCCTTGAACAAAAGGAACGATGAAAAATTAGATCTACAGTGGACTTTGGAGGGTCACCAGCTGGGTGTGGTGTCCGTGGATATCAGCCACACAGGCTCCATTGCAGCATCCAGCTCCCTAGATGCCCATATTCGCCTTTGGGATTTAGAAACTGGCAAACAAATCAAGTCAATAGATGCTGGTCCTGGTAAGATAGCAGTGTTAAACTGTCTCTGCCTGAGAAGTGTACTTAGTGTAGATAGTAAATACTGTACAGTGTATAATTAGAATATAGAAGATGACTACGGCTTTTTTTTCCTAAATCTGTGTTTGCAAAAATCTTAATGATTTTATGAACTCAACATAAAGTAGCATCAAACAATTTCATATTTAGTTTTTTCACACTAATGCTTTCTCAGATACATTTAGATATGCTTTTTGCTAGATGCATAAAGCGGAATGGAAATCAGTTTGCTCTTACGGGTGTATTGAGAAAAAGATATTTTAAAAAATAATTCAAATGCTTGTTCAAATCGATTTACAAAGAAAGTCTGAACTTTTTTATAAACACTGCACTGCATTTGAGCTGTACATGGTAAAGCTGAAGTCTGGATCAATGTTACATTCTCCAAGTTGGAATTCAGGGCCTAAGACTTTATTCTAAATATTTCACTGGTCCACTGGCAATTCCTAATTTAAAAACAATCTTGCAGTGCTTTGGGTAATTGATATTAAGCTTAGAGAAAAAAACTGTGAATTACATTGTGCCAGATAAATACATTATACTGCTATAAAAAGGTACGTTTTTTAAAAAAATCCATTGCAAGGAATATTGATATATGTTACATTCAGATACCTGCATCTTCTGTGCTTTGCTAGATGCTAGTGTTGCTTTATTTTACTGGTTTAATATCTTTTGTTACCAGAAGAAAATGAAGAATTTAGACTTAACTCATGCAGTCTTAAATTTAAATTAAATTGATTGTTACAGGAGGGTCTCATAAATTAGCTCAAGGTCTCATTAGAAAAATCTAATCTAAATGGAAATAAATGGCTTAAGTTATTCTCCCTTAATTACATAGAAGAAAGTTAACTTTCCTGAGCTTCTACACTCTTCTTAAGAGTATGCAGTATAGTTTAGAGTATTAAGAGTAGTCAGGGGGCTAAATGTGTAAATAGAGGGATACAGAACTGACATAGTTGAATAAGAACCAGAAACAGTATTTGGCTAACTGATTTTTTCTTTTTAATACAGTTGATGCTTGGTCCGTGGCTTTTTCGCCTGATTCCCAGTACCTTGCAACAGGAAGTCACGTGGGAAAAGTAAATATTTTTGGTGTTGAAACCGGAAAGAAAGAATATTCTCTGGACACCAGAGGAAAGTTCATCCTTAGCATCGCATATGTAAGAAGCGCAAGTGATCATTTCTGCTGTGAAATTGCTATTGCTGTAAATCAGATATTTTGGATTCAATCTGTTTGTCTCTATGTAATACTAAATGATAGTCTTAGTTTGATAGTTCTGGATATAAACTGTGTGATATTCCCTATGCATATATGGAAAATATGCTTTGGTCTGGCTTATACGTAAACTGTGAATAAGTCAGCTGAGGTCAGCAGGATTTTTGGAGCCCAGGTATCTTGCCTAAATCGAGCTTGCGAAAAGTTGCCAAGAGCACGTCAGGACGGTACGTAGCATTAATGCATACAGTTGTTAAATGCATACTTCCTGTGTTTTATTACAGAGTCCAGATGGAAAATATTTAGCCAGTGGAGCGATAGACGGCATCATCAATATATTTGATATTGCAACTGGAAAACTTCTGCATACGCTGGAAGGTAATCATTTGTGTATTTGCAACACCCAAGTTCCGCATCATTCTTCAACAAAAGCAAAGGATATAATGCAAATCAGAATAAAATAAAACAGCCATGGAATAAATGAGTTGATGTTTCTGTCCGTCAGGCCGTATTTGGTTACTTAGTGTGCTGTAACTTAAGCCACTTAAAATGTTAGAGGCAAACTGTAAACTCAGGCTTGCATTGTAAATGCCTATCTTAAAAGATACAGTCAGTAATGCTGAACTGAATTCTTAAATTGCTGTTCCTTCTGTTATTGCAGTGCAGTATAAGGGAATGAAGCTAAGCCAAACGTGTGCTGCCATGCATAGGATTTTTCTTTTAGCTATGGTATCAGTTTTATAGCAATTCATTCTTGTTTTAAAAAATAACTGAGTCGTTTATGTTGTAGAAGACATGCATTTTTCTAACAGATAAATGGGCTTTTAATGTCCATGCAATTTCTGTCCAGTTGTATAGTTAATTAAAAAATCCAACCACTTAAACAATATGAAATCGTGTTAGAAAATACGACATAATTTCTAATAAAGATACACAGATGAAAAAAATAAGATACTTTTGTGTTATAGTCGACATGCCTTAGCATTCAAAGTTCAGAATTACTGTCAGTTCCCATTTTATAAGTTGTGCAGAGAAGCCTGTAGAGGCGTAGAGAGAAATAGTATTCAGAGGTTGCTTTTTTTTATTTAACAGGAATGCTGTTCTGGTGTAGCTTGTAAAGCACTGTCATTAGTAACAGGAATAGCTACATTCTAAGCCATATATAACTTTGAATTTCAGGTCATGCGATGCCTATTCGTTCACTGACATTTTCCCCAGATTCTCAATTACTTGTAACTGCTTCAGATGACGGCTATATCAAAATCTACGATGTGTAAGTTGTTATTTTGCAAGACATACTAACAGGAGAATAACTATTCAGAGAGACTGATACTGTAAAAAATGTATCAAAATATATCAAATATATCAAAAAATGTATCAAAAACTCTCTCTCTAATTCCCTTCAGCTTTTGGTGACTTCTTTATATAATCTTACATATCTTTATAGTAATCTAACATAATAAAATACTACACCCTTAGGTTTGAAAAAGTGCACGGGTTGATGACAGCCTTAACTTGAAAACAAATTACTTTCCTAGAGTTAGCCCTGTAGGCAACAGGCTAATTGTTTTGTGTATCTGTCCTGTGTGTTTGTGTTTACCTATCTTAAACACCTGTTCTGTACCCAAGAAATTAGACTTTGACCTATTTCTGCTGCATTGTGCAAAAACCTGGAAGACCCCAGAGAGGAAAAAGCACTGCAGCAATGATCTTCGCTCCTCTAGCTCTGCGTTAGTTTGCTGCCTTTGTGGTGAAAGTGTTTTGTCCACCATTGTGGACACTCCTTAGTGATTAACCATTTAAAATGGAAAACCAGAATCTGTTGTGACACAAGTTCAGCTCAGATGAATGAACGTCCAGAAGTCACTTTCTATGACCTTACATTGAATCATTCCTGACTGCACTAGCTAGAGTATATTCCTGTTGCTTTTTCCCTGGAATTCACAAGCCAAAAGTTAAAACTTGTTCTTTCCACAGGCAACATGCAAATTTGGCTGGCACATTAAGTGGTCATGGATCCTGGGTATTAAATGTAGCATTTTGTCCTGATGATACCCATTTTGTTTCCAGGTATTGAGAATTTTTAACTTGTTTATACCTACTGTATATAAAGGGAAATGGATCATAAAAAGTAAATGTGTACAGATTGCAATGCAATCTATAATGTGGTAACACGCATTACAATCGAAAGACTTGAGAGCCAGTCTGTGATGTGATACCAGTTGTAGTGAATAGTATTTTATAGGTCGTTAGCCCACTGCAGTGTAGCTGCCTACACGTGAAGAACGTCTACACCTAAGAGAAGGGCAGTTTGGTTCTAACTAGCTAAAAAATTGCTATTGAAGTAGAAAGTACAACCTAATGTAGGAGTACATTGATCTAGTTGAACATTAGTGTTAACTCGTAAAACAGCTTAGGCAGTTGGGGGACCAAGTGTGTGTAACAGGAGTTTCTTTATCCAAAGAACTTGCTTCAGAGAATTCTCTGGCTAAAAAGGGAGTCTTCATTTTCACGTTGCAGATTTTGGACCAGTAAATGCATTTTAAAGGTAACTAGAATCTGGCAGAAGATGCACTCCTTTGCTACTTCTTCCCTGTATTTGATGGGTGAAAGAGGATTTCTTGTGTCCACCATATCAGATCTTTTAAGCTTTGCACTACAGTCAGTCTGTTAATTTAAACATTGTTCAATACTACTTTTCTTTCAGTTCATCTGATAAAAGCGTGAAAGTTTGGGAAGCTGGAACAAGAACTTGTGTTCATACTTTCTTTGACCACCAAGATCAGGTATGTCTTACATTGCTTTTTCTAGGTCACGGGGTTCACAGAACTTAAATTGTGTAGTTGGGCCCATTTGTACATCAACTTGGTGCTGCAGCTTCAAGGTTGGACTTTAGCTTGCTGTAATTAAATCTTACAAGTTGTTCATGATTATTTGGCACTTAATATTGAACTGATAACTCCAAGCGTGTAGGCTGATCTCTTCCAAGTAATTACATTTTTCAGGTCCAAATAAGGTCAATGCTGAGTGGCCAAAAGGATTATTACCAAACTGTATTTTTTATCTTATGGTCTTATTTCTATCACTTACACAGCATGTATGTGTGTAAGGGGGGAAAATACTTAAAAGGATTGAATTATCTAAAAAGATGCTTGAAAGCACCCTTGAAACTTGCTACTATTTCCTCTTCAGATTTCACAATAGCACTTTATTTATTGCTTAGTAATAGCTACTCTTTTTCCGAATGTTAAAGAAAACAGTGCTATTTTTCAATGGATCGTAGAGGAAGATTTAACAAAGGAAATCCTGATTTTATTTGTGCTCTTTCTTCCATAGTACTGTTTTTCTGGAAACCTGTTTCCATTATCTACAGCTACAGGACTTTTAGTATTGAAGTACCAAGTGTTTGATTTCCAGTGTTTTTTAAGCTGTTGCCAGTAATCTCTAAGTTTGTGGAAGGCAGAGAAGTGTCAGCTCTTAGGAAGGCTCTTTTTTTGGCATTAATGTGAAATGCTGTACAAGTTTCCCCAAAACATGCTGTGTCAGTACACCCATTCTGTGTCCCACATTAATATGCCTGTCAGCCTTCATTCTTCCTGATGTCATCCTCATGATGGAGATGGGGGTCACTTAAGAGTGACCTGAATTTTTCTTAAGTTGTGCACTGGAAAATAAACGGCTCTCTTAATTAGCCCAAGTAAAAACTGGATCTTTCTTCAGTCAATGATGATGTATCGGTCTGCATGAAAAATACTTCCTCTTTTGGTTTCTTAAAAGCAGTGTAAAAGACTCTTTTCAGAAAGGAAGAAAGGATGAGTAAAAGTGAAAACGTTAGGTTTTATTTATGCAAACTGGGGAAAGTACTTTTCAGCCTTTTCAAGTATCTTTAGAGGGTGTAATTCGTTGTCAGTAGAAGCAGAACTATGAAGTTGTCAGGCTACTAAATGGCAGTGTCCATGGGTTCATCAACCTCCTCTACTGTGAGAGCAGAAGCCATAATTGGACCAGCTCTAATAAGGTGCTCTTAAGTAATCCTTTCTCTTCTGCCTCTTGTAGTCCATACATATGACTGCTGTGAAGACATTTTTCCTTGGTCTCCTGTTGCTAACCTTGTGTATGCTGTATTTGCAGGTCTGGGGAGTGAAATACAATGGAAGTGGATCCAAAATTGTATCTGTTGGAGATGACCAAGAAATTCATATTTATGATTGTCCACTTTAAATGTCTTAATGCAGTCCCTTTGGTTAACTCTTGTGGTAGTTTTTAGAAATACTGCTGTCTTTCTGTGTTATTTTTCCATATGATAAAAACAGGTATGTTTATACATAACTTTCATTTTGTTAAGCATGAGAGAAAGCTATACTTTTTTTAAAATAAAAGCTACACATGCAAGTAACTTGTGTCTAATCCTTGGAAAAATGTATTTTTGGAAGTATGTAGTCACAGTTGAAGTAACTGCTCAGTTAATCTCCCCTGCCTTTATTCATAAATAGACTGGAGATGGAAAGAGGCAACCAAGTCTCACAGCAGCTTATTTTAGCAAAAGCCAAAGTGACAAGAGACATTGTGTCACTTGCATGGGAAATGATAGCCTGGGCTCCTCCTGACACTGTCCTAGTGTGCAAGAGGATCACTTCAGCTGAACACCTGTTCCGGCACTTGTACAGTAACACGTAGCTCCATTCATCATGGCTTCATTTCACTAAAGGTTGGGAATTGTTTCCAACCCTGACTTAACACAAACAAACAGATAAATGGAAAAAAACCTTTAGTGTGATCTTTCTACTGTGGTATCTTGTCACATTATTAAACAGCAGCAGTATATTCAATGCATGTGCTTTTGGTTTATTCAACATAGTTAAGGCTCAAGTACACAACATGTAGAAGGAAACAAGACTTTTCTAGGGAACACTGAAATACAGGGAATACTTTCAAATGAGCTTCTGAAAGATCAAAATTTTAAGTTCTGTATGTGAAGTAAATGTATGTGGAGTACACTATAGACATTAGAAAGATACCTTATGACCCTAAGTTATATTTACATAGAGCTAAGCAGCTGCAGGAATGCTACTCTCATACAACAGAGCACCGGGCAGGGGGGAGGGAAAGAGTACTACTATGCAGTGAGTAAGGCATGCACAAAATGCCTTTGAAACACAAAATGAGACCAGTACTAATACAAAGTTGAATATGGAGAACAATGTAGACTAGGTGATAGGAGTCTGAGCATAAAGAAACATACTTAAAGGGAGTTCTAGAGTAGCTTAGAAAGTACAAGAGAAGCACAATAAAATGTGAAGAGTTCTATTTATTAGAAGTTATTTCTGCTATGTTTTATTCTATGAAATTATTTTTCCAGTATGAAAGTATTTACATAAGACACTCCACTTAGCCTCTATTAGTATTGCCAAAGTCTTATATAAACAGCATAGGTGAATTAGAGAACCTTCACAGCAAAGGAGAATGTATACCAACTCAGTTGGTTCTCAGCTGTGCGACGTTTGCTTTATATATAAAGACTACAAGAACACAATATAAATTAGTTAAAAAGGTGATACTGACAGCGCAGCAACTCAATTTGCTGAACACAAAAACCACAAGCCGTGGCTATTACAGCCATGCAGTTTTCATTGTGAAAATTTACATTTTAGATGACATCCATTCCACCTTGCTTTAAGATGTCTGACATTGTACTCCTGTTCTTGGACCTTCCTCATCTTCTTCATAGGCTTCTACCCCACTGTTACGGTAGGTTTGCTGATTTGGATCAAAATCTTCAAGGTCTACCTGATCCATCTCATCTGTAATCATAACATCTTCTCGTGGAGGAAGCAGAGCCTCCAGCAGACACAGTTTCTCCCTTGGAAGCCAGTAGTGCTCTGGGAACTGAACCTGTAAATTTTATATGTATATATTTATTTTTAAACGAATAGTTAACTCCTGATGCCAACACATGTCTTTGCTACAGAAAGGCAGTCAACTTACCAAAAACTGTATAATTAAGCTGCCTTTGTCCATCGGAGATTTGTAGACAGGCATCCCTTCATTGTAGATACACTTTAGGTCACCGTGTTTTATCACTTCACCTACATGGAGGTAAGAACCGTAAGTAAGCTTATGTGACAGCTGTTTCACAACCATGAGAAGCAGAGTTATGCACAAACAGCGTTCCCAGAGCGTCTGAGAGAGACTGCTACACAACTCATACAAAAGGCTGCAGACTGAAAAGTACTAAAGGCAAGCTAGACAGAAGTAAGGCCATTTCCTCTAATACAAGAGAATCAGCTTCTCTTAGCACAGTCTTCAGGCTGAAGTTTCTGGCCTCTTGAATATTTTCCTGGCTATCCATCAACAGGCTTTTATTTTTATTAATAAGCGTTCAACAGTTGTAGCCATAATTCTGCATGTAATGTTTCAGTAGCAACAAGAATGACACCCAACTAAACCGAGTGTGGTTTACACTCAGGTGCATCAAATGGTTAAAAGCAAAACAGAACACAAACTTCACAGAATGCCCCAGTTCAGGCACAATGAAGCAGGCAAGCAGTTAACATAGCATCAGAACTCTTAAGACCTACCTGGCCTAGACGAAATGACAAGAACTCTGTTATCTAGAGTTTCAATGGTCTTTCTGAAACCACAAAGAGCCTCTGAGAGCTGAATTTTCATTTTTGTGATTAAGTCATGCCCTCGCCTCTGAAAGACACCGTGATCCTTTTGATCAAGCACAATAATAACATCGCCAGGCTCCAGATCAGGCTCCTGGTCACCTTCTCCGTGAAATACTATCTTCTGACCGTCCCTCATACCTGGAAAAAAGAAACCCATTTATCCTCCGCAGAACTATTGTCTATGATTAGGGACACAAAATAAACAGCTCCTACCTTTATCGACGTGAACTTCTATGATCTTTTTCTCTCTTACAACCTTACAGCCATTGCAGTTGTCACACCTGTCCTTTGGATTTATTCTTTCACCTTGGCCTTTGCATTCTGGACACACAGTTTGGATTTGTTGTACCATGCCAGGTCCAATCTGCTGAACTATAACTTGCATTCCTCTTCCTTTACACACAGGGCACTTCTCTACTGCCCCTCTCTTTCCACCATAACCTTTGATAAAAAAGTTAAATTTGATCTCAGTGTTAAAGAACAAAAAAAAGTTAACTCTACAGTAGTTAGGCTGGAACTCAAGAGCACCTTTAGGGCTAGAGTAATTCCGTAATGTACTTCCAGTGTAATCAGAATTTAGTTTCCATCACAAAACATGCCCCACAAGTTAGAAGTTTCTACAAACAAAAGAAAGTCAAGTCTTCTATGCACAGCTTATTTTGTTAGCCTCTGCCCCACCTCCCAATACATCCTGGTTTTCAAGGAACTATCAGCATACTGACTTCAATACCTAGACGTTCCATTAATACTTTGGAAGGAATCTGCTTGCTAAGTATTTCATAGAGTACTAAGGTACAAGACCTCATTAAGATTTACCTCAAAGACAACCAGTCACTGTGAATACTTAATAGCTTCAAAATGAGTTCTTTAATACCAAGTAGACTTCTACCCATAGCAATTTGAAGTTTAATGAAGCAGTCATTTATTAAAGTTCCAGATCAAGATATTTTTAATTCAGGTACCCTTAACTTTAATTTACAAGGAATTTAAGTCAGCCATTAGAACAGTATCTTTATACCACTATGTTTAAGAAAGCCTTATTCTTGGATAAGCAAAAATAAGAACTAAATACCCTGGTGGACTTTCATGCTGGGCAGGGGGAATAAATAAATAAATTAACCCCTCAGGCTTTATTTCCAGTATCCCCTCATTCCAGCCACAGCAATGTTCTCTTTCAAAAAAAAAGACAACAAACAAACTTGGAATAAGACAAGTTTGAAACCACAACTTGTTTTTTTACCTTCACACTTTCCACAAATAACATTCTTTTGCAGTGCCAGTTTTCTTGTAATACCATTATATAAGTCTTCAAGAGATACACCTAACTGGTGCACAACATTCTTGCCTTTAAATAAAAAAAAAAGATTAATTCTGGTTCAGCTGTTGTAAAGACAAGTATTTAAAGGCTTCTACACTTGTTGATACATGCAGTCTCACTGAAGAAAGTTCATTCCAAACTTTGAACACAGCTCAGCCCCCTTAATAGCATGTGCAGTTCCATCAGCTCCTACTGAGCTGCACCTACTTATGTCAGAACATAAAGTTCAGCTGTAATTAAGCAAAGCATCATTAAAGCCACCCTACCCCTAACTTTATAAGCTTAACCGAAACAGCAAGACGCAAGGACACTACCAGCTTCACAGCCAGTCAATTTATTAGTTGCTATTGTGCCTACCTATAAATTTCCATGCCACTTCATAGTATAATTTCAAAGATTTTACAGCAAGTTACAACTTGCTCCTTCAACAGATACCGAGCATGGAAAAAGACAAAACAAATCATATTGTGCTTCTGGCAGCACTCTGTACTCAAGTTTCACATAAATTTTCCCAAATATTTTAATGAGATTTAACATTACTGAAGTTTAAGTTGATGGTGTCCTTTGAAGCAAGCTGCCCAAAGCATATGAGCAAGTGAGGCATAGATCTGAAAAAAGGTAACTTAAACCAGGTCTAATTCAATTGGTCTAACCTACCCATGTTTCCCCTCCCCTACCACACCCACTTTAACAAAAAATGAACAGAATTCATCAAAGATTGCTATGGCTATGTCATGTTATCTACTTTACTAGAATCTTAAAAGCTAGATAACTAAAAAAAGAAATGAAAATCATAGTTTACTTGATCTGTTGTTGCAATGAGTAATATCCACACTATGTGCACTTAGCAGAACAGCAGTACCGAAGCACAGGTGTTTTATGCTTAAGTGCACGGTTAGAGTTTCTAGAACTTGTTTAGAACTGTGTACCTCTTCTCTCTCTATTCATTCGGCCTCCACCACCAAAGAACATGTCAAAGATGTCCATGGGTGACGAGAAGCTGCCGCCACTCAGGCCTCCTTCTTTAATAGCCTGCTCCCCACCCTGGTCATAGAGGTCCCTTTTCTTTGGGTCCGACAGAACTTCATATGCCTGGGATATGAGTTTAAACTAAAAAGAAAAAAGAAGCTCTGAACAACTATGACCAAGAGGAAAAGTAACCCTCTCATACGCAACTCCATCCATCTTGAGATAGAGCCACTATACCATTTGTCTTTTTCTAAAAGGCAACTCCCTAAACAAATGGTGTAATGGACTATAATTATAATAGTACACTTCTGTCCAGAAAAACCACCCCTTTTTCCCCCCCCTCTCTCCCCCCTCCTCCCATGTTACAAGGGGGCTTAATTTAGAATCAAAACCCACTTACAAGCATATGCGAACTACACTTTGATGATTGTGGTAGTTGCAAACATACAATTCTAATGAATCCATTTAGAAAACGAAATGATACTATCCCCAAAGCCTCACGGGTCCCCAGGCGCTCAGTGATGACAGCGGTGCTACTCGTTCCAGAGCTATAAAGGGATCCTTCATGCCAGCTGAGCTGCTACATGCAGCGAGACCTAACCAGAAACTTTAGTAACCAGACACTGGTGTTGCTAGCTCATCACAAGTAGAAGGATGCAGATAACCAAAGCATCCACTTGATCAAAAAATTAAGGGATTTTTCTCAAATACTTATCACAATCTTTCCTATTACTAAGATGACTAAGTCAATTTTTAAACAGAATTTGCTATTACTGAAACGACTAGTTCCATTTTATATGTCATTTCCTTATGATCAGGTAAAGCAGTGTAAGCAAAAAAGCAGGCCAAAAATAAAAGCAAAAAAGGTTACCTTTGACTATGTTACTATTTAACTAGCTTTTGTTTTCTAAACTGGTGTACTAGACATACAAACATGGACCTTCTATTCCTGTGTTAAAATATTATTAGAGCAGCTTTTAGATAAATAATCGTATTATTCAGGTTTTCTACAGTTCTTCAATTGTTGTGCTCATTTATTCTCCCAGGCAATGTGGAGTTGAGTTACTCTCTGCTAATAGCACACAAAATGGTCTTCTTGTAAATAGTCCACCCACGTGCAGCCCAATTTCCTGCAGACAGTTACCTTGTACATCTGCATTAGCATTTTCTCTGAAGAAAACTCATCCTGTTCAGCGACACAAATCCATCCAGTGAATCCCCAGCATGCACAGTAGTGCTGGCAGCTGGATCCACCGCTAGCCTTTGCAACATCTGACACAGCACAACGGCCATTAGGACACTAGAAATCCTTTCAGCTTTACCTGTTTTAACCAGGGCGTCTGTAAGAACGATCTCCCCAATTGGCAACTACGGGGAGGCTAGTAGAAACTGCGCCCAAAAGGAGGAACTAACACGTCTCCTCCTGCCATAGCTGGGCCAGGAGGCCTGTCGCCAGCTTCACATGTTTTTTACAGGCTTTGTAAAACGGAGACTTAATTGAATCGCACTATGCTGCGGTAAGGGCATTACGCCTGTCCTTTAGACAAAGTGACATTCTAACGTAAAATTAAGGGCTCGCTTTCTGCCTTTGTTCACGAGCACCTGCCGGTAGGTACAAGACCTGCGCTGCTTCGCGGATGCGGCTCCGCGCAGGCCCTGCAGCCCGCTCGCCGACCGCCCTTGCCCCGCCTCTTCCGCGGGTTTTATATGGGCACCGGCCGAATCTTCTGGAATGACGCCTCCCTACGTCACGGTCCTGGAACGGTCTAGAAGTCCCGCGCGTGACGTCACCGCCGGTACGTACAGGGGGAGGAGCCCGTTCCCGCTCGGCAGCGCCCGGCCCCTGTGCGGAGCGGGTGCGGTCCCGTGGAGGCCGGGGCCAGCCGCGGAGGCCCCTCCCCACCCTTCTCCCGAGGGTAGGCGGCTCTCCATGGGCAGTTTCTCTCCGTCAGCTATCCTGGTCACTGAAGTGTAGTTTTATGGCATCTTTCTTAATTGGTGCCAGTTTTTTCATCATTAACTCGTTTCAGGCTTTTGGCCTGATGAACGCCCTCATACGAGCTTCCCTGTTCCTAGGAAGTGAGTATTGGTTGTGCGTTAAATTCTTGCGGGTTAATAGATTAGATTTCTGAGGCCTTGTTTCTCTCTCGGTATTTTGGGGGTTTTAAAATTAATTGAGTTTATGGTGCACCTCTGCTCTGTGTTCATTGCTCCCCTGTTCCTCAAGCCAGCCTATTGTGAGGAGGCTAGAAACCAGAGTTAGCGTTCATCTTTCTACAGGCAACCCAAGGTCTCAATTATTCACTGCTCAGGTGAAAGCAGATAACTAGTACTAGTGTGAGAGCTGAGTAGAAACATGTTTTGTAGAAAAATACAAATTAATGCTGAAAATTGCAAGTGAAAAACATGGAAAAGCTGTAGGAAATGAGAACAGTTCAAACTCAAGTAGAAATACTTACAAGCTCTTTTTTTTTTTTTTGTAATTCCAGAAAACAGTTCTTTATTCCTGGAAACAGTTTTATAAAACAAGAATAACTCCTGTGGTTATGATAACGCAAAGGCTGCAGCGCTCTGTCAGCCCCAGCGCAGAGAAAAAGTTTAAGATGACAGTGAAGAAAAGAACCCTGTTGCATTGTCTAACAGTGGAAAATGGAGGGGAAAAAAGGCAATGTGGGTTTTGAATGAAAAACATTTATAGTTAAAAGTACTAATGCCATTCTAGTGAACTTTTTACTATCTCTCAGGTAAATACTGTTAGAAGATTTAATTAAATGTGATCTGTTCTTGGTGCAGTCCTGTTGATATTAAGCATATAGATTCTTAGGGGAGGGGAAGCCAATCTACAGGAAACAACTCAGACTACCAATGAAAGGAACAGTTCAAAAGCATAGCTGAGAAATCAGTGTTGGTAGCTATTATTTTCTTTAAGCATAATTATCAGCAGCTGAATGTATAAATCTGCATCTTGTAACTGTGCAATAGGTTGAGAACTATATAGGCCTTTTTTAAAGGGAAATAACTAGTTTATTCTAGTAACAGTCTTCACCTTAAAAGGCGAATTAGCTATAATCCTATAGTCCCAAAGATAATAGTCGTGTTTAAGAAGAAATTACAAATCTCTTAAAAGCTTTGCAGTAACTCAATACTTCAACAGGTATGAGGCTTTCAAAGCACATAATTTCCCTGAGAATTGAATTTTGAATTATAGTATGCTGTAAAGAGACTGTATAATTTCTGTGAGTAGAAACCCTCATGTAGGTGTATGTAGATACTATCAAATATAATACAAACTCAAACTTGTGGGTGGTTTCTTACTAGTAGCAGTTGTTACTAGTAGTAACAACCAAAAAACTCTCTGATGTGGATCCTTGTTTAAGAGGATGGAGCTTTCTGCTTTGTTTACTTTCATTTTATTAGAGGAAGCTGTCAGGTTATATTTACTTTTATATTCAGTATTTGTTTTCTCCATCTTTGGTTCTGTTGGTACAGCAAAACTTAAAGAATTACTGGGGAAAGAAGTAGTAAGTGCTGTTGTTTTGGATAAGAAAAATAGGGGTGATGTCAGCCCATCAGTATTCTTCGCATCATCATCTGCATCTCCTGCATCACTCTAGTCTGAGAACTGCTGTCATCGTGATACCTGAGGGGAATACAGTCTTCTCTAGCTCTGTAAGGCAAAACTTTTCCTATTTGTCAATAGGAATTTATGCAACAGAGTTGGAATCTTTGACAGCTGATTTTACTGATCGAATTTGTCATAGCTAGTAACGACTAACACAGCCTTTAGATAGGCCGACATTTCTTGACAATTACATTGATGGTTCCTTTACTCAACCAACCTGGTGATCAAATGTTCTGGCGTTTTTGCTATACACTTCTCCTCCTTAAGTCTGTGGTTGTTCCTAACCAAAAGTTAGTTTCTCAGATGAACAGCTGATCTCCTTGGCTATTCTTTTCCTTCCTTTTCCCTCCTGCTGCATGTGATATTATAAATCACCTTATCACTTTTACTTGCACAGTACCACATTTCCACATAGGTGTAAACAGGAAGACAAGTAGAGAATTTCTGTTCTCTGGAATTAGGCAGGACTGGACTGGGACTGAGGAATAATTAGATCCTGCTGCCCACTTCTTTTAGTCATCAGAGGACTCTGCAGTTGGTTCTGAAATAGATATTCCCACTGCTAGCACAAAAGAAGAATCAGAACACTGCCTCCCACCTGGCCTTGGGAGCATACAGAAGCTTTGTATGCTATAAGAATTACCCATTTATCTTTTAATCTCTACTATATGAAATACTCATAGAATCTCCTTGTTCGCATTTCTGTCTTTTATCTAGCCATATTACCATTTCTCATTAATCATGCCTTCTAAACTGTAAAGCTGCTGTTGGAAGTGGCATCCTGGAGGCACAGGTAAGAGTACAATCTGCTGAATTGCAGTGCTCTTGATTTTTTGCGAAGAGGTTCCAAGAATAACTTCCATTACAAACACACCTGGAAAAAAAAAAATCGGGAATCTGAGAACTTCAGGCTTGTGTCTATTTTCAATCACACTACGTTTGCATAAAGAGCTTCAGTAGTCTCTCCAAAAGCTACTATCAGAATCACAACAGACTTTCTGTAGTGTCAAGCTAGATTCTTTCTGCATCCTGTCCTGAACAGGTACCCAAGTTCTACAAAACTGTTAGGAAAACACCCTTTAAATAATATTTTTCACCTTTGTTTTTTAGTCTTATTTAAAATAGGCTTTTAAAAGGCTCTTACAGGTGTAACAGTCTCATGTAATGTACTTTTAATGGTAACAGAACTTTTTCCCCATAGTTAATATCTGAAAAGGCTGTTTGGTGTATCTTTTTGCCTGTGATGGAAAGTAAAAGATTTCTATCTGCAAGAAAATGTAAACAGTGGCATTTGTTTTTAACTTTTCTAGGGCAGTGTATAGTGAGTGACTGGCATCTTTAGAGGATTTTTCTGAAGTAAGTCTTAATTAAATTTGCAACAATCTGTAGTAATTTTAAATGCTAGTAATACAGAAGGAGTAAGACAGACGTGCTTTCATAGTACAATTTTGGTTGGTTAAAGGCTGGGCATCTCTAAGTGATTTGGGCCTGTAGAAAAGTTGACTGAAATGTGATAGGATGAATGAACGCCTATAGGTAACTGTGAAAATGCAAGGTACTTACTTTGAGTCTAAACCAATCCTTTCCTTAGAAAGAAGCAGGAAAATTGTTTCCAGATGTGCCCATCCTCAGACTAACTCTTGTTTTTACCTGACAGGATGTTCTGCTTCTCTCCAACTGCCTCTTTGTCCAGATGTGCGTTCGTAGCTACTTTTCTTTTTTTTTTCCTTGTTATTCTCTTCCTTAATTAGTAGAAACTGGTAGTTACAGGCAAATCTAAGATACTTTTGTTATTGGCACTCAGACTCCAGAAGCTGCACAAACTAATCTGTGTGCTGTTGTTGTTGAACAGTTCCCTAGAAAGCAGAAGGAATTGTTCAGAAAAGCAAAATGAAATTCGTGTTACTGTGGCATGGTCAATGAGAGAAAACACTTTTACAGAGAGATTGATACTGGATATTTCATGAAACATTAATATATGCAGCTGGTTATGCTTGTGGCTAGCAAAGTATTTGTTGTTCCTTCACCTGATGAATGCACCTGAGGTAGGCTGCTTGGTTTTGCTTAGAGATGCTGATTTGAGTGTGGATAAATTCTCTTCGGTTCTGCAAGAGCCGGGAGACACAGCTAGGGGTAAAACCTGTCCTTTTTCTCATCTGAATTCCTTCATTAGAATTTAATAATTATAAAAAGTGTATGTGAGTTTAAAAAGCTGTTACTTGTCTGAGGCTTTTCATTAGAGCATCTGCCATCAGCATCTCCTCCTTAGCCTAAGCTGGCATAAATTTGTTGATCTTTAAGGTATATGTTGGGACCAATTTGTTTACTAAGACTTAATGGAGACTTAGCCACAGTAATGTTTGAAGACATGTTTGGATTTAGAATTTTGCTTCAATCCTGAAACCTATTCTTGTTTAAGGGTAACTGTGGAGTTGTTCTTGTTTTAGTTAAAATATTTTAGAGGCTAAAATGAAATCTTTCAGCTTTTATGAGAAACTGAAAGAAAAGCCTATTGTGTGAAAGCTGTATATAATCACAGTAAAGGCAGTTAACAGCTGTTAAGGAACACAGCAGACAGAGAGGGCTGCAATTAGTAATGAGTTGGAAATATAGCCAGACTTTGAGAGCTGATTTGAAACATGAAAAAAAGGCAAGAAGAGGTGCCATTTTTGTAAATAAATGTAGCAAAGCCTTTGAAATAGAAGCTGTAAAGGTTATTAGCTATTTGGCTGGTGGTTTTTGTGGGATGAGAATTGTTTTGTTTTTTTTTATTTTATACTCGGTGCTGGAAGTCTAGAATAACAATAGAATTACTGGTTTAACATCATGTTTTTACCAAAAACACTGTTTTGCCAATCATCATTTTAGAGCAAAGGACGTGAACAGTACGTGAGTTTTATTTGCCTCTTAATTTTCTTCATAGCTTTGTGAGCCTGTCAACGCTCAGAAATCTTAACTTGTACCTGGAAAAAGCAGCCCATCACACTGCAGAAAAATTCTATGTACGTCTAGTGCAGTCTTGTGTGAGTTGCATGCAGGTAGATACAGGCATAAAAGAAAAGGACCGTGGCATCACGTAAACTACAGCATATAAAAATCATTTGAAGGTGAAGAGCATTCCTTACTGAACTCTTAAGTTTCTAGTCTCACTTGTTAGGATTTATTACTTGAAACTTGAAGAGTACCTAGAATTGTACCAGAACTACAAAGGCAAATTCCATGTAGAACTGTTTCTTACAGCATGACATTCATAAGTCTATTTTTAAAATGACAAGAGTGTTTGTAGCAGACAATTGCAGGAAACTTACAGCTTAGCACAATCATGTGAGTTTTCTATTACAGTCAAACAATACAGAGTCCAAAAAGTTTCTTTTGGACCGTCAGTTATTTTAAGGAAGACTATATGAAAACCAAAGTAGTCCTTTCTAAACTCAGAATGTATAGAAGAGATCTATGCTTGAGGTTTTCTGTTTATTCGCTGAAAGTACAAGTTTTAGAGAATGAACAGCCATTTTCCTTCCATGAGACGGCCTGCTGCCTAGGCACTCAAGATCCAAGATGCAACCCAAGCAAAGTAATTAGCGATTGTCTGATTGAATTCCTTTAAATAATATAGCATGTAAAACATTCTACATGACCAGGAGAAGAAAAAAAAGAAGAAAAGATATCTCTTGCAGCAGACTTAAATCCTGATTTTTCTGTGTGATGTTTCTAAAAAGCTACTTGTCCGTGGAAGATACCTAGCGACTTTCTGAAAAAAATAATCAGAACAAAGTGGAAATTTGGAGAATTATCATAAATAAAAGAAACTAAATCAATCCTGTCAAAAAATGAATTTTAGCTGTGTAAGATGACATGGTTTTACCATAGAAATACCCGCTGTTCTGTGTTCAGATACTTTCAAAGCAAGTTTCTGTTGTGAGAATAAGCCCCTTAGAATCTCACTGCAAAGTCTTTTTCCTTTTCCTTTGATTTCAAATTGCTTGACCTATAATCAGGCCTTTGGATGTGATACAAGATACTCTGAAATAGAATTCATATCTTTCTATAAGGTCAGAGATTTACTAGCCTTGCATTTTACTAATGATGATGACTACGTTTGTAGCACTAAATAAACCATCCTAGATCATGTTCTCTGGCTCTGAAGGCACATGGCGTGACATGGCATAGCTTGCATCCCTCTCTTCCCCCTCCAGTCAGGGAGTCATTAACATTGTCTCCCAGTAACAGCTCCTGTCCTGGGTTACCCTTGACGTAGGGAACTGCCAGTTCACACAGACCAAAACCATCCCAGGGAAGGTGCCTGCAGTGGGTAGCTTGAACCATTCCCTGGAAGTTTTTTGTTTGCTAGTACAGAAGTAGCCTAAGTAGCTACAAGTTGACTTTCTTACATCCTGGGAAGTAATTTGTTTAGTTATGTGTAGAAACTTCTACAGTGTATGGTAGGCCTTGTTTGGTGAAGCTGATGAAGTGCTGGTGTAGCTGCGGTGTTGGAGGAAGTGCTTAGCTGTTTTAGTACTGGGTTTCATAGGTGTAACTGACTTGAAGGCATTTCCTAATCTAATTAACCTACGTTTTCTTTAAGAAAATAACTTCATTGAATGTTCTTTTTTGAACCTAGAGTTAACAAAATTAGAATTGCTTCAACTTCTGTGAAAGAATTTGTTGGAAATCCTTGTAAAAGAAAAGATTTGCATGTTAAAGCATTGTAAACTCATTAAAATTCTTCTCATGGATAATTAAAGAAAACTGAATTAAAAGGAAAGTTTAACAGTAAGCAGCTCACAGGCACCGCGACATTTCAAGCATGTTAAAATCAGAAAGAAATAGCTTTTGTAGCTGTAGTCTCCTCCTCCTTTATTACGTGTTGGAGTTTTTTAACAAATAACCAGTTACTGTTGGTTTCTTCAGTTATCCAAGTAGCTTATTTGTCCTGACCGATACAGCTCTTTAGCATATTTGTGACCAGCTTTAGAAGGTTTGTCAGCATGCCTAACAGTGGAGAGACTCTCACAAAAAAATTGCAAGATGAAAATGCAATGAATATTTCAGGAAACTTTGAAAATGGGTAAAGTAGCTTGAGTATTTATTTTAACAAACTGATTTATCTCTTTTTTTCACAACTTAGGTTTGTCTTCTACTACCGTGCAGATTCATGAGAACCTCGTCTGTCTAGTGGTGTCTCTGCAGTCTAATGCAGAACAAGGTGTATTTTTTGAGACTAGAATGAGAGAAAACTGTAATGAAGATTCTAAACGGATTTATTCTCCTATGCTGACTTCTAGTTTGCCATTAATAACATCATTCAGTATGGAATATGCTGTTTGTATCCAATTTGCATATACCTAGTTGTATAGTGTCTGTTTGATAGCAGAGAGGCTCTTAGCCCCAGAGGTGGGCTCAGCAATTTGGACAAGAAATAAGCTTGGCTCTGTGGCTCAGCTGCTCACAGCTTAGCAAAAACATGGAGTGCTAGTGAAGGTACTTGTAAACTGCTAGATTCTTATGCTTCAGTAAATTAAATGATTAATGGCTTTTCACCCATATGGTGAGATTGTAGATGTTCTCAAGTACCAGAAAATAGGAAATTTCAGGTAGTCAAGAAAAAGCAGCCAGTGCTTCTGTACCATCCCTTCACATGTCTCTGATGGTAAGAGCAGCACTGAAGACACCAGAAGTTCAGTACCAGTTGCTCTGCATGTGTTACAGCACATAGAATCTACTTTGAACAGACTTTCAAGAATACCCTACCTGCAGCTATGGAAGTAGGTCTCTCTTCCCTCCTGAATTTGGGGAAATAATCCTTAGATGCTACTTGACCTTTGTGGCTGAACATCTTCTTCCCATCAAAGGCAACAGAACAACGAGGTAACTCAGAGATGGGAGTGGGGAACTTAATTTTAGAAGAGTTTGGTTTAGGGTTTATGTTACCTTTTTACATGTAAGGTAACGCTGCTGGCTGCTGTCTTCTTTCTGTCCTAGGCAGCATAAAAGGAAAAAATACTTTCTTTTTCCTGTTACGCTGTCGCTGGAATGGTACCCTCTGTTAGAGAAAGCTCCCCATCTCTAGAAGGTTTTGGAAATACCTATTTTAAGAAAAGAACAGCACATCTCACAGGGAACAGTTTTACATCTGGTGATTATAAGTTTGTCATTATTGCTGAGGACTAATTATCCGTTCCCAGAGACTGAACTATTGCATCAGGTAGATACTTACTTCTCTGTTAAGTTAAATCTAACCTCGCATTTGTTCACATAACAACTCGCATGCTGTGTCACTTGGAAGATTTACTTGACTCTTTTGGGTAAACGGTTGGTTGGGATCATTTTTATTATAATGGTTTCTTCTGTTCTGAGCTTTGTAATCCTGGATAAGCACCATTAGGAGCAAACTGTAGACTTAACATTTTTTGGAAAAGAAAAAAGTTTAAGAAAACTTCCAAAGCTTTTTTTGTTGCTGTTATTGCTTCTAAAGTCCTAATTTTAGAAGTTTTGTCATTTTTGTTTAATCTATCTAAAGATTCTAGACCAATATTTGAGTTGTGATCGATATAGGTATATGTACACACCAACTCATAAAAGTTAGGATTTTGCTAAATTAGTAAGAATGCCTTTATTTTAGTCCATGCATGCTTCTATTTGTGACATGCTTAAGGAAAAAAAACAAGTTTCCATGTTTTCTTTATTTAAAAAAAAAAGCTAGAAGATAGTTTTAAAGTATATAGTAGCTCGCACCCACTGCAGACAGGGAATTTAAGCTTTCTGTGTTAGAAGGATGTTTAGCTTTTGGTTTATTTCTGAGTTTCTCTTGAAAGAATGCTACAGGGACTAGAACTCCAAATACTTTTGCTGTGTTCAAAGTCCTTGGCGTAAGTATTTTTTTGTTAGGTTTTTGAAGTCAGTGCATGTTGTCCTCTTAAATAGTTGTTTACCTAGTGGTGTTTGAAGTTAGGTAGCAAATTTTATATAACTCTTTTCGTGTGCTTGAAGTAGGATTCCAGGTAGAAAGGACTAGACAAAGAAAATAAAGTTCTAGCAAAATAGAAAGGCCTTTTATAAAGCTGAAATTGAGTCAGTGTGACCTAAAAAATGAGGAGGAGATGAAGTAATGTGTTCTGTGTGACCTGACTTTGCTGCACTCTCTGCAAATAGCCATACAGAGGCAGCTACTGGAAGATTTCAGCTTCAGTTTTCGATTTTTTGCTGTGCAGGGGAGAACAGAGCCAGAAAATCTGTAGCAAGGTCAATGAAGGGTTGCAGTGCGCTCTCAACTGCTGAATAGAGCCTTTTCTGGAGGAGGCATAGAAAAAGTCTGCATACATTGTTCGTCCCTTCCCATTCACCCACATAGTTCTCAGCTATCTGTAAAACTGATCTGCACACCAAAATAAATGGCCTGGTTTTACTTTTGCAAGGAAAGAGAGAGGTTTTACTAGAAGGTGTGTGCCAAATACGTTATATGGTGAAATAGATCTAGGCTGTTAACTTTATCTTCATTACTTTGTTCTTTATTAAATATTTGTGTTGCTTTTAACTTCTTCCCACATAAAGGTATATTTATCTGATTAATTTGAGAGAGCCCGGTTCCTTGTGCACTACGACAAGCAAACTGATTGTCGAATCAGCTGACCCTTTTTGCAAGAGTAGGAGCATATCTGGGTTGATTTGTGGCCCCCTTTTTAAGTCTCAGGAGGACATGGAAACAAGTTAAAATCTAAATCTAACCTATTCTTCAAGAACAAAGGGAAGCTTTAAATAGAACAAATAAGGAATATATTATAATATTGCCCTAATTTGAATAGATGACTAATCAGTAAATAAAACAAATTACTTACATTAGATAGCAATGTCCCTGTAAAGGACCAGGAGGACCTCTTGTGACTCTTTACCTTCTTCATTTTTATAGAAAGAATTTTGCGTAGAATACAAAATTAGGGTGTAAAGAACTGATGCTGTGTGTCATTTCAGTGGGGCGGTTTTTCTTCCTTGTGTCATAGAATATATCTTCAAAATGTCTAAAGTAAGAATTTGCAGCTTCTCGGAGCCTGGAGATGCAATATTTGCTGTTTGCCTATTGATGTGCTGGTCACAGATTTCTGTTTAGCTGCTGAGCTATCAAAGCTTTGGAACTATGTTATGTTGATTTCAGTGAGAGTGACTATTGTCTTTGTCTAGAACTCTAGGACAGGTGAGTGATTCTAAATTTATTGTCTTGCGCTCCCTTGTACAACCTCTCCCCAGAGCTCTGTTTTAAAATACTGAATTCACCACTTGCAGGATGCATGGGGAATAGGGGAAAAGATTACTCATCACTGGGATACTGATGAAGATATCTTGTTTCTGAGGTTTCTAGGCAAAGTGCCATAATCCTCTTGAATTCAGATGCCCTAGTGACCTGTTGAAAATGTCTAACACCCAAGGAAAAGTACTTTGGAATGTGCAGATGTAGACCCGTAACGTACTAGTAAAAGCAGCTCTAATATAGATTAAGGCTGGTGAAATTGTATAGCTGGGTTGTCCTGGAGAACATGTAACAAAAGCTTAGAAAAAAAAATAATTTCCCCTTGTTAGAACAGAGACGTGTATTTAGGACACTTGTCACAAAGAAAAAAGCAGAAGAAGATGCACGCTGTTTGGAAGAATGATTTAAAAATTTTTTTTTAAGATGTACTTTATTACGGATTACTTAAATCATCAAACATCCAAGCTGTAGGAGTTAAAGAGATGAAATTCATCAAGTCATCCTCAGGAGTAGCCAGCAGAGAAAGAGTAAAGTAAAATTTAGGAAGAAGTTCTGCCTTGGAACAAATGCATGTTTTCCAGTTCAGCCTGTGTATTAAGTAAGATTGATCTATAAGGAAAGCCAATTCATCAAAAGCATTTGAGGAAAAAAACACTTGTGCAAATGAGGATTTGCACACTTTACTCGCTTAGCTAAACACCAAGTCATTACGAAATTCTTCTTTGGGCAAAGTCAAGAAGAGAAAGGAGTTATAATTGCAAGGTGGAGACTGTGATGTAAGAACCATGTAGTAACATGCTTATTGCCACTTGAAAGTAGCTTAGGGGGTGAGTATGCTGAGAGGAGACCAGCAAAGCAAATGAAGGAGCTGCACTGCTTTGGATCATCGCAGTGTGGTCAAAACGCAAGTGAGCCTTCCAGAGAACTATTGAGTCTGGAAGGAGTGCTCTGAGAGCATTCCAGGAGAAGCTAAAAGGATTGCTCTTTGGAAAAAGCAAGTAAGTGACAGAGACATTGTATGCACTCAGCAGACACTGTAATTGAGCATTCCCTCATTATTGCCTTTGTTCTTTGTTGTAGACAATCTGCAGGATAATTTATTTTGAAGGAAGAAAAGAACAAAAATCATGCACTAGTTTATAATAAAGTTTGGAAGTTAAGCAGACAGAATCTGCAGTAATATAGTTGACCATAGTCAGAGCTTTGCACCTTGAACATAGTGTTTTTCTAAAATTAGATATCGCATTAATCTCAATTTATCTGATAACGTATATTATGAGTGCAATATTTTCAACAGTGAACACTTCCCATACATTAAACCAGAATAAAATTAATTAATAAGAATATTTTCACTAAATGGTGAAGCATGGGGTATAACATCCTCCAGGAACAAGGTGAAAGTGGAAAAGCTGTGTGATAGAAGAAACCTGCACGTTCGAAATAGCAGGAGAGGGAGGAGGAGATGGTAACTTCATCATGAATCCAGATAGCATAGGTCTGGAAGCTAAGATAATGTCTGAATGAATGCATAGGCTGCATTAAAATGAAAACTGACTGTTTTAATTGCAAAAGAATGTTTAAGTCTTTTTTTGTGAGCAGTTGTGAATGTGATATCCAGACTTTAGGTAGTTTGACTTCCTATACATATATGAAGGTTTACGAGCAAATATCCTGAAGTCTAAAGGGATATTCTTGTGCTGAATGATGTATTAACATTATGCCTGTGCAGTTATCTGATGAGCTGCTTACTTTTGCCAGTGTTTTAAGAGCTGGTTTATGTTTTTTAAATTCTAATAACCCCTGGCAGGGAGCCAACTGGTAAAAATTAAACGGTGACAAAGCTACAGGAGTTGAACAATAGTGATAAGGAACAGGAATACAAAAAAGAATATGAAGTGTGTTTTTATTTGCCACTATACATAATCTGTTTCATGAATAACTGCCCCTTAAATCTCACGGTATTGTGACTGCTGCATGACAGTGTTCGCATCTCATTGGTGCAATTTGTGATCTTAGAAATCGCTACAGAATTAAAGCCAAATTATATTGAAACATACAATATAAAGTTCACAGGT
This sequence comes from Baryphthengus martii, assembly GCA_013396935.1. Classification (NCBI taxonomy): domain Eukaryota; kingdom Metazoa; phylum Chordata; class Aves; order Coraciiformes; family Momotidae; genus Baryphthengus; species Baryphthengus martii. The sequence goes on along the minus strand of VWZK01006314.1, from coordinate 145,844 downwards.
TTAAAATTTGAGATAAAAGATTCTAACAGTGTATTCTGCAAGGCTTATTAAAGTGGGAATTTCTGTAAAACGTTTTCTCCATAGAAACAATTGGTTCAGTATCATATTGAAGACGGACTTTATAAATTCTTTTCAGTTTTATTCTTAGTATTTTCACAAGATTTTACTGTGAGAAGAGAATTTAGAGCACAGCAAATAGCTGTCTGTATTTGACCTAGAATGAGATGTAAGCAGAAATTCCAGTTGCCAAAGAAGGAAACAAAGCCTGTGGAAGGAAAAAGCCAATTCCAAAGTCTCTTGAAACTAAAAAATTACGGAAATTAACATCACGATAAGCAAGGTTGTTATTCAAACACTCAATATCATTATGGTAACAGAAAAAAGGTTTTCTGATGTGTAACTTCAGCAAAAATGCACAGACTTTTCATAATGATAAAAGTGGTGAAATATAGCTGTTACATTTCGTTTCTGTAGTTACAATAAGAAATGGTGCTGTGTTCACTGGTTTCCATCAAATACACTTAGTTTAAAAAAGTAATTGCTATGTTAGCAAATTCAGATTGGCTGCTTTGCTTCTGGTGAATCATCACCAGCGATACTGACTGTCAGTGACATCAGTCACTATTTTACCATTATGACATCAGTCACACATGTAGTACTTCCACTGGCTGGCAAAGATAAATGTCATTAGAGTTGTTACGATCTTGGAAACAAAGAAAGAAAGAAAACTTTCCCTTTCTTCACCCAATACAGAGAATGTTCAAATTCTTGCCTTTTAGGTTGTCCTGATGTGTGAGAACAACTTCAATATGATACAACATCTAAGTGGCATGGAGTAGTGGTGGTAGCTGCAAGCGAGTTGGGCTTTGTTAGGATTTGCCCCAAAGCTCTGGATAAGCCAGTTCACCTCAGCGTGCTGTGCCTTCGTCTTGGGTGCATGATATGTGCCGCATGTGTTGAATTCAGGCAGCGTTCTATCGTGTCTGATAGAACGGTGCCTTGAAATTAAATACCAAATTACATCAGGAATACTGTCAATTCAAAAACCTCTCGTGCTAATGGAATTAATAGAGAAGTAAGCTTTGTTTAGCTGGTCAGTGTTGTGTAACATCATCTCAGTTTGTTCAAATGGGCTTGTTAAAGTGACCTCTTCTGTTAAATCTCTGTGTGTACTTTGTAGAGGTTTTTGTGTATTACCTTTGGAATCACAAACTTGTTTTTAATGCAAAAATCAGATGTGGAAAATTCACTTTTAAAATTGTCGTTGGATTTTGAAACATGCTGTCCCTGCACTAATAGCATTACATTTATGCAGAACATTGGCCTTAGTAACAAATTTGTCAGCCAAAGTCCAGATTTCCAAAGCATTTTGGTTTTGCTGGGCATCTCACCACCAAACTGTAGTTCTGCAGTGCATTTTCCCCTTGCTGCAGTGTGCTGAGTAAGCCCTTGATCAAGTTGTCCCCCTGAATTCTACTCGATTCAGTCATGCTTGAGTGATTCCAGATAGCAGTCATTCTTGAATCTTAATTTATGAAGGAGTAACTCCTAACAAAAGCTTAAAGTAACAACATTAAAAACATTCACTCAGAAGGAATGTTTCTGGATATGCACGTAAATTGTTGATGGAAGAGGAAATTTCTTAATTGTACTTTCAGGGCAAAAACCCTTCAACTCTCAAATTGACTGCTTAGTCTATAGAAGCAGGTAACTACTACTTTGCATGCAGCATTACGAACTTCAGCACTCCTGAAGATATTGGATGTGTAATGCTCCTCTTACAACATTTGAGTATTGAAGCATTAGCAGAGCAAGTCCAAATCTTCAGGCTTGTAGTTTGATTATTTGTCCATTAAGGGAACATTATAGAAACTGAACTGATACAACAGATGAGAATGAAGCAAACTAAAAAGATTTTAATCTGGGAAAAGCCATTGATGAAATTTATTAAAAGTTTTGAGTAGCCTCCCTGGAGGCTCTTCTGATACATTGCTTAATCAGATCTGTTTTCTTCTAAGGGCTTTTTTGCTGTTCGTTTTTGCAAGAGTAGCATTCCGTTTGACTGTGACCTTTGTTTTATTTGTTTTGTAAAATAATGAAATGTAAAAAACCTTAGTATTCAGAAGATAGATACTTAAAGGAAAAGAATGTACAAGATTTTTAAACATCACATGCAGGTTGTTCTTTAAAAGAGGAAAATTTTTGAGAACTATTAAGTGTTTTGACATGGCAGACAAAACATGTTTTTAAATTATTTCATGTGTTTTGTATTTATTCCTAAATATACCTCCCTGGTCTGTTATTCTGCAATTCCACTTCATTAAGTCACCGTTTTCCCATATGTGAAACACGGGCTCTATCTCTCAAAATGCAGTGTAATGCCCCCCTCTATATTTAAATTACTCGGTTTCTCATTAACAACCACCTTCACCAAGCCAATGACTATTTTCAGAGCCTCTCTGCTTATTAGACAAGCCCTTTTGTGTTTTGGCTCGTAGCAAGAGAGGAAATACCCTTGCAGGCAAGACTAGTAGTGATGACTCCTCATTTTCCTTTAGATGCTTTTGTGACCTGTACCTCTGCTCTGAAACACGGAGATCTGCAGGGTGGTAGTAGCAGGGGGAGAAACGAACTGCGATTCTTCATTTCTGGTGGGTGAAGAATTAGAAAATCCGCAAAATTCTGTGGAAGGGATCCAGCTTGGTTAAAGCTTTCTTAAAGTATGATTTGATTATGAATAACAATAATAAATTCTAGAAGCATCCTGCATATAGCTGTTGTACAAAATATAATTTTGTAGAATAACTAGTAGGAAATCATGTCCGATGTGGCATTTGGTCGTGAAGTTTGCTACCTGATACTGCTGGGTAAAAGACTGCTTTTGAAGTTGATTGTGATTTATTTGAAAGCTGGGAAGGACATTGTTTGGACGGGCTTTTTCTACATTTTGAGTTAATTTATTACCCTGTACAGGGGAAGGATTTATTGAGCTTTACTCAGGACCCTTCTGTTGTACGTATTGAGAAGGATCGAAGGTAATTTTAATTTGTTCTTGACCTCTAATGGCTGCTGATCCCCACCCCTTGTTCTATTAAATGAAGTCAGCTAAATTAAAAAAAAAAAAATCTACATATTGCTATTCATGAATAATCTGCAGTGCATTGCTTTACGCAGTCAGTTGTTTGTGAGTGTTTAGTTGTGTAGCTGTCTTGCTCATATAATCCTTTGCAGTCTGTTACATTACAGACTTTCTGCTTTTGAGTTTGTATTAGCTGTGCTTTAAACTTCGTACAGTTAATTTACCAAGAAAGGTTAATCTCATCCATGTGATAATGATAACTTGTTGCTCTGGTGAAGTTTTTGAGAAATTTTATTATTAGAAACTAAATATTCTTTTCCTAAAAAAGAAACAGCAAAAACCTTAACCTCAGGGCTTCAACAGGTAGCAACAGTGACAATTTAGAAAGTATTGTGATATTAGTACAGTGGCAGTATGATCAACATTAGGATTGGTAATTCATTCTTCATACTTGCGCAATTCATGGCCTCTCTTTTGAGATTCAAAATTAGCGTCTCCATCTGGTATATTCCATGATCTTGACACCAAAAATCCACTGTATGAAATAAGAATGTTGTCCTTAGAATGAAGGTATTTCCCTGTTTAACCTGATTGTAATGGAGTTTGCAAAGAGGCAAATTGTTCTTTGTTCCTCTGGTCCTTCTGGTTTTGCCTGTTTGTGTTTCTAAGTGCTTGCAAGCTGTGTTTTTGTTTTTCCTTGTATATTGTATGTCAGTTGTAGTGGACCCTCCTAGCACTCCTAGATAACTTGTTAATAGGTATATTTTCTTTTAGAACCTTTACGGATGGACAGACTATCTCCAGAGATTCGCTGCCTCATTTGGAGGAGACCCAAGATAAAGACATAGAACCAACAGGTAAGTATATCAAAGATGATCCTTGGAAATTTGAGCTCTTTTTAGGTTTATTTATTTTTTGTAAGTGTAATTTTTGTGTCTATTCTTGCAAATTATGACTTACCTTTTTTTGAGGCTGGAATAAGAAGAAGCAGCCAAATACAAAATTCCGCTGAAGTAAGTCAAGGCAACTGAAAACATTTCAGGAGTTTTCAGAAAACTTTCATGAATAAAATAGTCTCACCCAGTTTTCGTTCGTATTTGAGACCATAAAAATGGAAAAATAGCCTGATCCTATGGAAGATCATACCAATTTTTGTGTTAACCAGCTGTCAACTACTGAGAACTTGGCATGCTGTGTAATAGCTGGAGGCTCTATGGGAATATCTGTACTTTGGTCAGTTCTCTGTTGTGTTGTCGCATATGTGCACTAGTGCAATTTTCAACCAATTGCAGTGGTAAATTATCCTAGTTAAGCTACTATGTGGCTTAAAGGACATCTAATAACTTTCTGAGGTTCTTTGGGAAGTTTGCAGCCCGGAGGGAGATTCCTGTTGCCTTGGTGAGGCTGCCACTAGTATCTATGTTTGCTCATTTAAACACTGAATATTTGTTTTATGAGGCAGTTGGAGCAATGACTGCAAGTGGATTGTGAAAAATAATAGAACTGCGTAGGAATCTCACATGCAGACTTCATACATATGTATAAAATACATACCTGCATATGTATATAGAGGGGCCATTCTTTGATATGCAATAGACTTCTTACCAAGAATTGACCTGCTAGCCACTTGCTTGTTGTTTTTCAGGAAGCAGGAAATAAATTTGGCTGGATAAATGTGATAGCTAACTTCTGTTTTCAAATTTTCAGGGTAATTTAGTGAACTATTTGAGACACACATTGTATATGTAGATTATTACTGAGGCTGTGATTCTGCAGAGTACTTGCTTGTGTGCTTGTGAAGGCTCTGACCTATTTTTCTAAGAATTTATCTGGGACACTAGTTACTGCTGTCAGCTATCTACCCTGCTTCTCTCCCAGAGGTTGCTGCTGCCTGCAGTTTAGAGTAATATGCTGGGCTGTAAACCACAGTGCTCAGGAAGGAATGCACATACCATTCAGCCACTCCTGCAGAGGTGACCACAGCCTCTGGAAAAAAGGTGAGGTGAACAGCTGAGGGTAGAAGCCATTTCAGCTGTCCCATCATAATTTTACTGCAAACCTGAGTCACACCCCATCCATTTTAATTAAGCAGTTCCTTTATTTGTATTTAGATATGTTTCTAAGCTGATGAATCAGGAACTTAGGATTTAAGTTAGCCTTCATCTTTCATTTGGCTTTGGGAATCTGTGGCGCTACTTGTTATGCATTTAAATGAGAAGCGGCGTTTGACTTGGAAATGTCACACAGCTATGCAGATGGTGAGTGGTAAAGTGAGGAATGAATGTCAAAATCTCCTCCCAAAAAATCTTTTGGTAGATGAAGATCACTGTCTAGTTGTAGTGGATTTGCTTTGTATATCAAGAGAAAAGAAGGTGATTCTGGTATTTTCTATTTGTGCAGAGCTGTCTTTCTCATTTTGTAATTGGTATATTCTGCAACCTCAGAAGTAAATTTGTCTAACAAGGACTGCAGATCATTCTGGAATTTTATTCCCATTCTTTTCCACCAATGTATAGAAACTGATTCCTGTGGAACCAGGCCAGATTTTGCATATGTAAATCCAGAGTAATCTTACTGTTGGCAGCAAGCATTATACTATCTTAAAGCTAGTGCAAACTTAAAAGAGAATTCATTCATGCTGGTTTTATATGGATGGAATTGTAAAATAGTTTATGTTGGAAAAGACCACTGGAGGGCAACTAGTTCAGCTTTCTGCTCATAGGAGCTGAGCCCTAAAAGCTTGTTCTATAGCCTTTCCATGGACTGAGGTGAATCTGATTGGCCTTCAGGTATTTGAATCCTCTTTCTTCCCCTTTTTGAAATCAGCTGTGACATTTTTCTTTTTTTTTTTTTTTGTCATGGAGGTTTTACCAGATTTGTCTTGCTTTCTCAAAGGTGATGGAGAGTAGCCTTGTGATGACTTTGGCCTGGTCTCTCAGTGGACACTAAACTATGCCATTTGGGCCCATTGACATTTTTGTACGTGCACAGTTTGTGTAAGTGGTCCCTACTTTGGTCTTCCTCTGCTGTTGTAGGTTAAACTTCTCACTTGCCCCTAAGCACAGAAACCCAGGAAGCTTTATCTTGCCAGTAAAGACCAATGTGAAGAATGCACTGAGTACATCAGCCCTTTTCATATCGAGTGTCAGTAAGTTGCCCGTGATATCCATGGTTCTCCTTTTGGCTGCCATTATTCCTGTAGAAGCCCTTCTTTTGGGTCTTCACATCACTCACTGGTTTAAATTCCAGCTGAGTTTTGACCTTCCATTCCTGCATGCCTGAAGGGTGTTTCTGTAGTGATGTTTCTTCCTGATTACACCCTCCACACACTTCTGTTTTGGTGCATCATCATTGGTTTTAGAAGCGTCAGTGTTGTTACGAAGCTTATTTTGTACTGCTCCTGATGCGCCACTCCCTCCACGTCAGTTTGTAGAGGCATTCTTTGGAGGATATCTTATTTCTCTGATCCACACCGGTAGCAGTTTACTGATGTGAAGAGCAATATGTTTTACTGCAATTCATAAATGTTTTCTTTTCATCCAATGGGAAAGGTACAAGTTTCCATGAACTGAAATATTTGTGTATGTTTTGGCTATTTTAAACTCTTAAATAGAAAAGACTGAATAAGTAGCAGAAATCTTTTTAAAGATACACGTTTATTGTGAAAAGTTGATAATATAACAGAAAACCCTTCTTCTCCCGCTGGCTGTTTTCTCTATTTTTTTCTAAAGAATCGCTATGTATATATTCTGGTTGATATGTTCAAGCTCACTTGAAATTGCAAAGTTCTGTCCTGCTTTTAATCTGTTCATTGGCACAAGGGGAAGTTTAACACAGGTGCCAAGTTCTCAGACTCCAGCCTGTGTGTACTCAGTTCCCGCTTTTACTAAAAAGAAGTTAAGCTTTTAGGGCTACAGGCATTTTGAAGAAAACGAAAAAATAATGGATGAGAGCAGGAATGCTGTGTTTGTGGTGTCAGCAGAATGTGATGGCATCACAGTTGTGGAATCTGGGATGATGACTGACAGAAACGCCTTCAGCAAAGAGCCGAGTACCTTCTCTCCTTAGATCATAGTGATGTTTTGCAGAAACTGGTGTGTAATCAAGATACTGTTTTGTGAGTTAAATCTGAATCAGTTTCAAGCAGAAGTTAGATTACTATTTTAGTTCTGCTTCTCAGGGCACATCCATGGAATATCACTTGGAGATGTTCAGGTCATGCAGCAGGGCCATTCCACAATCAGCCTTTCCTGTCTGAAAGGTGACTTTAGTTCTTTCACATTTATATAACTCCTAAGAGTTGTTTTTTCCATAAACATCAGATTTCATTTACATTCCTAAATCCATTGTCGCAGTCACCAGGATCCTTGCAGGTCAGGTTACTGAACAGAGAGATGATTTAATTCATGTATTAGCCTTGAACTGTAGAATTAGTGGGTGTTTTTTTGATTTTTAGGGGGGGGGAGTTCTGTTTTTTGTGTGTGTGTGTTTGGTTGGTTGTTGTTTTTTTTTCCCCAACTAGTACACAGTCTCCTTCATACATCCCAGCATTTCAGCCAGACTGATTATTCATGCAAAAAAAATACGGACTTGGTATGCTGAGTCCTGCACTTGGGCCACAACAACCCCATGCAACGTTACAGACTTGGGGAGTGGCAGTTTTTAACGTGGTAAACTAAATTTTAAACTATTTTTTTTCTCCTATAAGCTTTCTTGTTGAAAATACACATGCTAGTGGGAAAACTGCAAACCTGAACACTGCAATTCCTAAGGCAAGTTATAGTGCAGTCATCCTGTTATACACTGTATGTGTGAGGCTACTCTCAGCCATCTCTTCCTCCAGCAGCAAAGACAGTGACTCATGGAAAAATTAGACTGATTGTGGCATTTGGCCTTGGAGGAGAATGACGTGAAAGGGGGAATAATATTTGAAGAGGCTCAAAGAGTGGCAGTTAGGACTACCTATCTGAATGAAATCTCTGCTGGTTTTTTGTGCTGCTTGACAAAATAGTCTTCTTCAGGAGCAATTATTTTCTCACCATCTCTGACCTTCAGTGAATTCATATGAAGGACATGATCTGAGGTCACATATTAGTGAATAAAAAAGCATTTTGGGTGCAAACTGTAATGCAGGTAGCAGGAGTTACTGGAAGAAGAAATGGACAAATACTCTGCTTTTCGTCTTTACTTGCATATAGGAAACTTTCAGTGGCATGAAGTGCTTTGAACTGGAATGCTGGTTTTTTTTCTTGTGATCTCCATAAACCTATGGGTGTATAATATACCAAAAGGATATTTATATATATATATAAAAAAAATATATATTGTGTATTAGTAAGGTGATTCCCTGAGTCTCTGTGAAACTGATTCTGTTCTTATTCTTTGGTATGAATCACAGATGCCTTGTTTTTTTTTGTTTGTTTTTGGTTTTTTACACCAGTAAAAAGCTGCATAAGGAAAAGAAAAAGGAGGCCCAGTTTCAAAGTGCATTTGAGATACTAAAATGATTTGATTGATTTTTTTTCACTCTCTTTTGTGGAAGCTGTTCTGATATCTACTGTAAGTCTGCAGTGACAAGTTAGTAATTATGCAAGTTCTGTAACGTTGTAGGAATGTTGCTAGTATTTTTAATTCCCTTGAAGACAGATAATCTTTGCTCAAGAGGTTTTTTGTTATAATACATGGACTAGAATGTTGTAATTAGGTCTGTATCATACGCTTTCTGTTTTCAGCAGAGCAGTTACCCACCCACCTGTGCCTCACCACACCTGCAATCCATGTCATCTTCGTTGGTTTGGAAGCCAGAACATCTTACAGTGTTACTTCTGGGCTTTGGTGTGGCACTGCGGAAAATAAACACTTGGATTAACACTGGCTTCTGTCTCTTGACAGGTCTTATCTTGCTGATCCTTTTTAACCAGGATTCTGGTTAAGTGCAGAAATACCTGCTTTGCCTTTACTAGTCATAAAGTATTTGTTGGGTGCCACCGTTTACACTCTCTATTACCTGGAAGCCTTCATAGCTACTTGTTTTCTAAACTTTATGGATTTACAATGTCATTATTCCACTGACTTAAGCAGAGCTTCACACCTGTGTTTTGAAAATCATTACATGCAATTTACACATGAGAAAATGAAGGTACACAGAGATTAAGTAGCTTTATTTGTATTTATTGCTGTCATTATTACTCTGTATTTGTCAAGAGAACAAATGCAAGACTCTGAGTCAGGAACATGAACGGAACGTGTGTGTCAGGAACATTAATCCTGGATTGAAACACTTCACAACTTTGATCAGTTCACTTTCTGCTCTAGGGTTTTTGCCTACTTACCTGGAAGGGGGTATGAAAGGTGGCTTTTTTGGCTTCAGCCCCCTCATCCCCTAAATACTCTGCACATACTAGGACATAGCATGGGCCAGTAAAATCTTCAAAAATAGTTTCACAGGATGCTGTCAGCAAACTAAGCTGATTTTGGTGTTTTTCAGTTTAGTAGTTGTACTTGATCAGCTGATGATGAATGAGCTTTTCCACGCAGCTAAACAAGAAAACTTTTTTACTGCAAGAGAAAGTAGTTTTGATGTTTTGTTGGAGTTTATGTATGTTTTTGAGCTTACAAAAGCTTGCTGTGCCTCTGTTTTATCTGTGCAGTTTGCATGCCTGACTTAAGCGAGGCTGCATATGTGTTCTAAAGCACTCACGTGGATCCAGCTATGGTTAATGTGTTCATATATTGCCAGAAATGCTCAGAGAGGTAGTTTCCAGGCCCTCTGTCAAAGCAACTTCAGGAATATCATTTGAGAGGGATGAGAAGCATGTTGTACTTTTGAACACTGTTTTTTTTCAGCCGTTGGGCAGCAGGAGACACTATAGATACTAGCTGAGCTTTCTTTACTTCCCATAAATGCAGTAAAAAATAATCGTGCTGATTAAATTGTATCAGAAACTTCCAAAATTCCTATTTTCTATTAGTCTTGATTCTGACACACGTAAGGTCTTTAGTCTGAAATTTTCCGCCAGCGCTCTTGTAGAATATATGGGTTTTTTTATGTTAATGCTAAAAATATTTCTTCATTTAAGAAAGTACATCTAAGGAAAAAGGTTGTTCTTGTACTCTTTTGTTGGGCCATAGGGAACTAACTCTTTAATAGGGGAATTGTGTGGGCTTTTGTCTTCTTTGTGACAATTCACATAAATTTTGCCAGCTTACTAACCTCCCAAATAGTGATACCCCTGTGTATTTATACTCAGTTTGCTTCTTGTTGGGTTTGCAAAAGTCAAGTAGAATCTTTTGAGACAGTCATTTCTAGTGATTGCCAGGGACTGCCCTAGGCCTTAGTGCTGGTTGTGAGAGCCAAGTGACATTAGTTGGGTGCTCTGTGTCCTGTCAAGGAAGAGAATGAAGAATACGGGGGGCGGGGGAAAGTGGATGGTAGAAAGACAGAGTGAGAAAGGCAAGAGAAGGAGAAGGTGAAAGATGACATGGAAACAAGCAAGACGAGAATGAGTAGAGCAGATGTATGTACTAGAACACCAGGTAGATGACCAAGGAAAAAACTGTAGGAGGTAGTGGAGAACAGGGGCAGAATAGAGGAGAATAGCCTGGAGGGGAAGGAGGAAGGAAAGAGCTGTGACAGACAGAAGAAGCTTGGATGTTGAACGGGGACAGAGGTTTTCGATCTTTCAGATCTTCGTAGCCTTCTGATTCACCAGCTACCGCTCCATTACCTCAAAGGATAGTGGGTTGTGCAGGTTCTGGAACTGGTGGTGTGCTTGTAACATGCCAAAGATCAGCATAATTCTTTATGGTGGCACTTTTATTCAAGATGCAGAACAAACAGGGAGAAATACAGATTTCTCTTTATTCGTGGCATATTTGATAATTGTAAAATTGGAAAACCCTTCTCTCAAAAGATGGTAAATGCCAGAGCTGTATTTAGTCTTGCAGCCTTTATTCAATCCTCTTGGGTTTTGGTACACAGTCACATGGTATTTTTCAATCATAGAAAACCTTGATTTACTTTCCAGAGTCTCTATGGACTTCCTTTGCTGATGGCAGAGTCAGACTGAGAATAGATAACTCATGCCCACAGACTCCCATAACAGTTCATCAGATGTTCAAGGAGACCCTAGAAAAATATGGATCTCTTAATGCTTTGGCCAGCAAAAAGAATGGAAAGTGGGAGAAGATAACTTTTTCAGAGTATTATTATCTTTCCAGGAAAGCAGCCAAGAGCTTCTTGAAGGTAGGTACAGAAAACAAAGCCAATTCCTTTTTCTTCCTTTTGTCTTCTTAAAAGAAAAAAAATCAATAAAAAACCCAAACTAAACCAAACTAAAACCCCAAACCAACCAACCAACAAAAAAAAAACCCAAAACACAAAACCCAAAAAATCAATCTAAGGCTTTTCCCATTAATTGAAGATTCACAGTCACATTCTTTATTGAAGTAACAATGATGAAAACTGGTTTTGGTCAAAGAAATAACACTGCGGTCTAGAGAGCTTGACTGCAAGTGCCGAGCTGCTGTGTTAGCTGCCTCACTGGGGCGTAGGTAAAAAGCTCAGCATAAGGCCTTAAGATTAAGAAAAGAATAATAGGTGAAAGCAGCGTTGCCATGACCTTGGCAAGATAAAAATAAGTTTTAAAACATTCCAAACTTAGGGTAGAATTAGTACTCATTGTGCTTTTGTTTACATTGAAATGTTCTGGGTTTTGGACTTTTCTGGACAGCAGAACTCAGCCAGACAGGAAGAGGTAGTGGAAATTGCTGTTGCTGCTAGCAATAATGTTAATTGCTGATAAATCCTGGGTTTGCTATGGATATCAACACAGATGTGTGTGCAAATGTCTCGCCAATACCAAAATAATAAATAAATCAGGATTTTCCATGGTTTATATCTTTGTGCATATTTCATACTATACTCTCCAGTGTGTTTATAACGTTATGCTTATTTTTTTTAAGGTTGGCCTCGAGCGATTCCACAGCGTAGCAATCCTTGGATTTAATTCTCCAGAATGGTTCATCTCAGCTGTTGGAGCTGTTTTTGCTGGGTAAGGTTTTTTTGTTTGTTTGTTTGATTTAGGAGGGTGGGTGGGGATTTGGGGATTTCTGTTTTGCTAGATCTGGACATGTAGCAAATCTGTACTTGGCATCCTATTTTGGAAGTTGTGATGCAGCTGATTGACATGTTCAGTGACCTGCTGGAGTCTCAGTAAACTGAAATAGTCCAGACATTCAAACTGATCCTGTTTGCTACGGACTTAACTGTGACAGTCATATAGAAGCTATTGTACAGTATCGTATCACTGGAAGATGTGGGAAACAGATGAGGCTCCTAGTTTTATATTAATTATATATGTCTACAACAAGATATGTTCAAGTAGATGAAGTGAGAGGTAAATATTAGCAAGCCTGATTCCTTCTGTCCTAATCTCTGTTTATACAGTTCGAATTTTACCTGTTAAGCTGTTTTTTGTGCCAGTGAAATTCAGATTGGTATCTGTTCGCATCTTGAACAGAAAGAGGACATAAGTAGTTTTCCTACCTCTTCCCGAGCTAACACTTGTGTAGCCTAAAGTGGGTTAAAATGCTGAATCCTAGCCTACTACATCTTCTACTGAAGAGGGCTGGTTTTGCAGGTTGCCTATTTCAGAGATCTTCATGTATACCTGAATGCTTGAAACAAACAGGACAACTGTACTGCTGTTGACTTTCACATCTTCATACACTTTCATCTGATCTTTGATTTATTATTCTCTTTTTTTTAATACTAAGTGCATGTATATGTCTATGTAAGTGTATATTCTTATAATATGTATACATTTTTGATACAGAGGAATTGTCACAGGAATATATACAACCAATTCTCCAGAGGCCTGCCACTACATTGCTCATGACAGCAAAACCAATATCATGGTTGTGGAAAATGGGAAACAATTGGACAAGATAATGCAGGTACAAGGTGGCTGAATGGTTATTTAAAAGCCATGATTTTCCCATTTCTTGATGCTGTATTGGTCCCAAATACAATACTCACTGTTTGTATCATGAAACCTTTCATGGGAGCATTCTTATTCAGAAATGTGGTATTTGGTACTTGGACTCTTGGGTAGCTTGTGGCTCTGCTCTCTGTAGTGTCTGAAGCTCACATCTGAGCAGTTCTGATTCTCTCCAGCAGAGAGAACCACTGGCTGGTTCACTGCAAACTTACCTGGACAAAACCAACAGATTTTACTCCTGTGTTTATGTCACCACCTGATTCTATTTGGAAAAGCATAGACGACTTGAATGGAAGAGATTATGGTAATCAAAGTCTGTAAAGGCCTGACATTTAAATATTAAGGATGTTAGTGTTCAGAATTGCCTTTTTTTCCTGCTTGTATTACTTGGTATTTTCTAGTTTTGTTCTATAAGTGGTTTGGAGGAAGGGAAATTTTTGTCAGTATTCTGGAAAAACACAGTCAGACTTGTAGTGTCACTGATTAAATACCAGGCTGTGCTGTTGTGAATGTGGGGAGAAGAATATAAATTGGACAACTGGAGGGATTTAGTTCATGCACGTTTCTGTTTAGAAGAAAAATAAATAAATAAGACTGCTCTGGCCAGCACTTCTTGCTCCAACTAAGTTTTGTGCAACTTTTTTTTTTCTTTTTTTTTCCTGGAGGAACCCAAGAATGAAATAATAACATTTCAGTTGTTATCCTACTATTAATGTTTAGATAATGGCTACTATCAAGTAACTGCTTTTGTCCTAGCACAGATTGATCAAAGGCATCTATGAGGCACTGAGTCCCTCAAAGTTCAGTGAAAGGAATGCTCTCTGCAGGCCATGCAAAGCAGAGAAAGACCTACTGAAAGCAACAGCCATTGCTGTCTACCTGTAAGCCTGCAGCCTTATATTTTTATTTATCTTTAAAATGTGTATATGTCTTCCTTTTCTTTTCCTTTTTTTTAAAAAGAAGTAGAACTTTTTTTTAGCAGTTTCAACAATAGTTTTTTGCTGAGGGACTTCCTCTGTCTTTATCGGTAAGCACAACAGCTGGGGTCAGCTTCCAGCTTGACCGAGATCACTCCTTTGGTGCATTATGAGAACAGATGCTGAGGAGCCATTTCTGGTGTTGTTTTGGTTTGTTTTCTTTTAAATCTTCTGTCTGGAAACAGATGTTCTAGAGCAGACTGTGTAGCATCTCCATTACTATATGACTGATAAATAATATTTTTAAAAATTCAACAGATCTGGAATCGCTTGCCACACTTGAAGGCTGTTGTGCTATATAAGGACTCCATTCCAGAGAAACATCCAAATTTATATACGGTATGTGAATGTTAGAATAGAGTTATATAATTCATGGGATATTACTTATTTGATGAATTTCTGCTATGTTTAATCTATGGAATGTCTACCATTTGGAATGCATTGCTGTGTTCCACCAAACACATTCAAAAGCTTCTTCCCCTTTTTCTGTTTAATTTACCTATAACCTCATGTTTGATATTTGAACTTGAAAATTAGAGCTGCCTTGCTTAACTGTCTGTCTTATGTCTTCCTGACTTTTTACTTGACTGGATTAACAAAACACCTATAGGCTTTAGGTGGGAATGTATACTATCAAACAGTTAATGTTTGTCCACTGCTACTAGTTACACTGGATCCAAGAACATGAAAATGCTTGTACATTTACAGATGATAGTTACGTTTTGTTTACACCAAATATTTCTGGTGATAACCAACAAGTGAAGAGAAAAAACTATGGACTACACAGAGGAGCACATTTTGTTGTTATATGTCGAGTCTTTGTATGACATGGCAAAAATGAAGTAGATAAAAGGACAAAACCAGAATCAGAAATTTGAGTGGTAGAAGTCAAACCTTTAAATTAAGAAAAATGAGGACTTGAAGCAGGATGGACTTTTGTAAATATATTATTCCAGTATATTTCAAAAATACATTCAAAATTAGTTAATTAAAAAGAGAAAAATCAGGATTTTAAGTGAACTACAGATTATCAGATTTCTGGGCTGAGAAACTTCAGCTGAGGGGAAAGGAAAGATATTGAAGAGTGAATAGCATAGAAATATTTTAAAATATTTGCAATTTTGATAATCTGAGAGGTTACTAGGTACACAAGAAAAAAGTCTTCTGCACTTGTTTTAATCGTATCTTCTTTTGTTGTGTTGAATAGCATACAACTTAATAAATGGTTACTGTTAGAATGCTGTATGTACTGGCATAGAGTATGACTCTCATCTCCATACAATAAAATAAAATGATATGACGATGATCTTACTCTTTATATTCCTTAGGAAAAAAAACCAAACCTGATAGCAATTAATTCTGGATCAACATTCAGTTGCTTAAAACTAAATGCCTGAGAATTGGATGTATTTGAAAACACCCTTCAAGTGTCATGTTGGACACATTTTCTCAATGGAGAAGGGTAGCTGTGAAAGCATCTGATAGTTGCCATAGTTTGTCATCTAAAGAAAAAAAAGGCAGAAATAATTGTTTATTAGCTTTGATGTAAAGCAAACCACCCAACTACGCAGCATTTGATAAAACAGATTTGTGTTGCAAGTTGACAGCTGACATGTAATGAGCAATTGCTGCAGTAAGGGCAGAGCCCTAGCTCGCTGACCAGTGCATGTTCCAGAAGACAAGTTTAAAGTCAGTAGTGTACGTGACTGTTTGTTTGGACCTTTCACACTGTAGAATGGGAACAGTGTCTGTTTCAGGTACTGTTCAGTAAACAAAGCCTAGGCAACAGTTTCACAATGATTACCATATTGTGGTCTGAGGGGACAGTAAGGTCAGGAAAACAGGACTGCTAAGGTGCATAGAAACAATTACATCTTTAACACGGAACTTTCCAGGAGACAGGGAAATTAATGCAGCCACATTCTGTGGGAATGGATAGAGTGTGACAAATCCTCTACTTGCCACAGAGCTGTGGGTCATACTGCCTCTCTTTTTAGAAACCCTGGTTTGTTGAAACAGAGTGTAGAACTGATGAAGAATCCTTAGCGCAGCCTTACCAAGCTAACTATTGTAACCTTAGTAGCACACTGGCAATGGCAGAGGTTTGAAGGAAACAGTGAACTCCCCCTCGAGCACAGACTCCCCATTTTTACCTCTGCTGACCTTTGCATCATCACTACTACACGGTCCTAGATAGATCTCCAAGGAATCATTGAAGAATTGAGGTGCTGTATCTTGCATTTGAACAGCACAGTTCTGTAGCACACCATGAACCATCTGATTCCAATGGGAAACTGATGGTTTGGTTATTGACTTAAAACATTTTGTTACACCCTACTTTTCAGTTGACATTGAACTCAATGGTACACTTAGCAGTGTATCGGATGCATGCAATGGAAGTATCTGGGGGCAACTAATATAATATAGAGGATCATGTTCAGCATTCTTCTGGGCCAGTTTGCACCACACAAAAGTCCAGCATCATAAAAGGTTTAGCTCGTTCTGGATTGAGCCAAATTTGAATGGAAGTTTTGAGCAGCATCATTTGCTCTGTTTGCTTTAAAAGAGCAGATAATTTGGGCAAACATTCACGCATCTAGGTAATGATGGGTTTTGCAAAGAAGCTTTCATCCAATTGCTTTTTATTTATATTTATATTTGTATTTATATAGAGGGCAAGGAATTGTAGATGGAATGTCACAAGTGAACTCTTACTTAAAAGTGGTAGATACAGATTTCTCTAAATAAGACTCACAATCATTCTAACAGTGTGAAATAGCAACAGAATTTTAGCCCCTATGACTTGTCCGTAGTATCCATCTTGGAGGAGTAATAATATTGCCCTGTTCAGAGCAAGGCACTGAAGTTTTCTGCTGGTTTTGAGACTGTTAAGGTACTGTGTCTTTCCTACTTGTAGCAGCTATTTGATATCGTGTATATTCTGTTACATATTCTAGATGGAAGAGTTTCTGGAGCTGGGAGATGGCATATCTGATGCTACTTTGGATGATATTATTAGTTCCCAAAAACCAAATCAATGCTGTGTACTAATATACACATCCGGAACAACTGGGAAGCCAAAAGGAGCCATGCTGAGCCATGACAATGTATGTACTTTAGGCTCTTCCTTTAGCATAAAAATAGCAAAGTGTAAGGATATTTATTCTTGTGTTTTAGAATGACTGGTACATGCTAGAGCTTTGAAATTCTTTTGCTTTTGCATTGTGGGTAATGTACTGCAGAGCGATGTTGAAAATGCAGTCGGCTGTTTTCTAGTAGAGTGCAAGCAAAGTAAAGAATGAAACTCCATTCAAACTAGCACTTCATAAGAGTGAGCGGTTTATCAATAAGAATTTTTTATTTGCTGGTTTTCTTGCGCGATATAATGCATATATTCATAAATATAATTCACAGATTGCGGTAAAGTCTCTCAGGTTATGTCACAGGTCATCGTAAAACAAATCGTATACATCAGTCAGCCATTATCAAAACAGCCTAATGGACTGCTTTTGCAAATTTATTCAAAGTTGGAGTTGGATGTATTTTGGTTGGTTTGTTTGGTTTTTTTCACTTTGGCATTATTGTGTTTCTAGACTTGGAATTCTACATCTATCACTGGAGCATAATACAACTGTAGTGTATAGTGCTGGTACTTACAATAGCCCTACCTACACTTGCAAACAGAAAATTTTCACGTGAAAAAGAAAAGCAAAGTCATTTGCAAAAAGGGCTTTTCACAGAGGTCAGTTAGTAAAGATCTGAAGTGTACCTGCTTTGTTTTTTATATGTATAGACTTTTTTTTGGAGGTGGCTGAGTGGAAGTGGAAAGTGGTAGTGAACCTTTCTGAACACACAGACAATCTATGAAAGGGCTTTTCTAAGCTGTGGCCTCTCCTCTTAAAATAAAGCAGACACTACTGCAAACATGCACACTGTGAGGAGCAATTCACCCAGATACAGGGAATTAGTGCAGTAGTATCTGAACTTAGTGCACTTGGTAGACAGAAAGATGGATCTGACATTTCAAATCCTATGCTCTTCAAAGGAGTCTGGTGTCATTTCCAAGTTAGCTGCCAGACTATTTCTGGCTGCTGATCACAAACAGGCTATTTTTATGTTGACAAACAGTGGAAAACATGCCTGTAGTTGTGCTACTGCCTTCTTTAGTCAAAAGATGTTTGCCTCTGTCTATGTGCAAAATCAATGCTGAATCAGTCCTATACACACCCCCATGGATCTGCTGTGTGCCTGTGTGCTGCAAGGCTTGGAGGATAAGTTAAACAATCCGTGTAGTTGCATCTCAAAGACCGTTCTGCCTACTGTGTGAGTCTCCACTTGTCCAGTGCTGCCATCTAAACTTGAAGTGGCATGGCCTGACAGCATGATGCTCTTTAAAAACCTCTCTTGAGAATCTGTTTGCTTAGACCAAACATATACTCTTTCCTTCTAACTTATTAAAAAGAAAAGGAACTGGCATTAACACACTGTGGGAACAGGTGCTGGCATGTGATTTGTATCTCTTTCCTGCCATCTTGAATAATCTAATTTCTGTCCTGCTTTACCCATTTTCTTGGGTTTTTTTTGCTGTGCATATATTTTTCCTTCCCCTTCATACCATCACATTTATTTTTGGGTCTTCCATATGCTGTATTCTGATAATGAAGATAGGCATATTTAGCATCCTTCAGCCACATCCTCTGAGGTAAAGTGGGAATTGGGAAGAAGAAGGGGAAGCATCAAGAAGTCAAGCAGAACATAATAATATTCATATATGCAGTGCTGCTCGTGGGGAGGCTGTGGGGTTTTTTTGTGTCACTTGTTGAACCACTGTGATGACTATCCCAGGGGCTTCTGGAAAAGCAGAATACAGCTGCTCTCTTCCTCATTAGTGCATAGCTGTGTGATGATCAATACAAGACAATGAGCTTGTTGCTAATACAAAACTGTCCTTTGAGCTCACTGATCACTGAGTATTTATTGTTCTTTTTCAGGTAAACATATAGACATAGCACTGGTGAAAAGTGCCAGCTTGATAAGAGCATGCAGAGTAGGAGAGTTGCAAAAGAAGGGACAGATCAATTTATGACTGTTCCATCTAGCCCATTGTAGCCCATTGTAGCCCTGCTCAGTGTATCACTAGGGTGTGGAGAGCTGGTGATGTTCATGGTTCAATCAGGCAGAAGAAGGGACTGTATTTACTTGTGTTATCTGCAAGTTTATGTTTCTGCTAAATTCATCTTGCTTTTGAGGGAGTTTCTCTCAGGAAATTGACAGTCTGGTGTGTTGTCAAAGATTGCAGTGTCCTCAGCAATTTCTGTGAACATGTATTCTTCGTCGTTACATTAGCATAGCATGAGGATCCATAGTTTGTCTTAGAAGGAAAAAAAAAAGAAAAATAAGCTACCGTACCTAATGTGTTTTATTATTTCTTTAAACAGATAACTTGGACATCAGCACATTGCAGCCGAGCAGGAGATATGCAACCTGCAGAGGTCCAACAGGAGTCTATAGTCAGTTATCTCCCACTCAGCCACATAGCTGCGCAGATATATGACCTGTGGACTGGAATCAAATGGGGAGAACAAGTTTACTTTGCTGAGCCAGATGCTCTGAAGGTATCTGTCTTATATTGCACCTAATTAAGCTTCACTTCTTCCTCTTAAAAAACATCCCAAGGAGAGAATACGGTCTTTGAAGAGGATGAAGACTGAGAGTGCGTTATTGTAAGAATTAAAGAAAAATAAGATCCATAAGACTTGTGATTCAATGTTCGAGACTCCAATTAAAATACATAATCCAGATCTATAAGGTTATTTTAAGACAGAGAAGTATACATCTAATGTAAAAGAAGTATAAGCAGTTTTTGGAGGAAAGGGAAGCAGCAGGAACTAAACTACCCGTACGTTTTCCATCTTGTACACATACCTCCCCTGATATGTCAGAGCTGGCCAGGTGTTAGTGCATATGTCTGACAGAAGCAGGTTCAGCAGTCCTTCTTTATATCCTACATGTTTAGTGATCTTGTACATGTTAGTATTGCAAACTGCAGACTGCATCACTAAACTTCTTTATTGCTGCTGTGACCTTTTGCAATGTTTTTAATGATTTTAACAGGGAAGCTTGATCAACACACTAAAAGAAGTGCAGCCAACATCTCACATGGGAGTTCCCCGAGTGTGGGAGAAAATCATGGAGAAATTAAAGGATGCTTCTGCTCAGTCAGGGTTTCTGAAGAAGAAAATGCTGTCATGGGCTATGTCACTTAGCTTAGAGAGAAACCTAAACTGCTCAAGCAGGTATGTATTATAATGAGTGAGATTTCAGTGAGTGAACCTGAAAGTAGCCATCTGCTTGTAATAAACTGTGAAGCATCAGCGAGACACTGAAGTGTAAATGGGTAAAATTTGGCCCTGCAATACAACACCATTATCTCTGTTCCAAATAACATTGTTTTTCTCCATAAGATTGCCCAGACAAAGAATGTTACATAAATTCAAATGTTAACTTAATTCACAGTTCTTTCCTGTTCCAGAGCAAGTGTGAAATCGCTTACAGAAAATGGTATTCCAAAAGATCATGCAATGATAACATCAGCTTCTCAGATGGACTCTGCAAATTTCAGGTTTTAGTGGTGTAGGTTCTCAGAGACACATTTAACTGATAAAGAATCAGGAATACAAGAGTTATACAACACGTTTGTATCGATTCTTTATGTATTTGCAGTACTTGGACACCTTAAGAGTTAGGAGTTCACTAGTAATGAAAGACACTGAATAAATGAAAGAAAAGGACAAATGCGTAGCCTTTTACTAATGGAACGTATGTCAACACCTAAAACCAAATGGCAAATATATCTAAGCAAAATTTGTGTTTGACTTTGTTTTGGAAATTTCATAGTTTGCTCTGACTTAGTGTCTCCTCTTATGTGTTTTGTACTCAGCAGCGATTTGAAGCAGTTCTGGACAAGGTTAGCAGACTACTTAGTGCTTGCAAAAATACGCAGTGCACTGGGTTTTTCTTCCTGTCAGAAGCACTTTTCTGGTGCTGCTCCTCTCAACACAGAAACACTGCATTTCTTCTTGGGTCTGAACATCACCCTGTATGAGGCCTATGGGATGAGTGAGACCACAGGTCCACATTGCCTGTCTGGGCCTTACATTTACAGGCAGCACAGGTAAGTTTTGTTGTTTTTTAAAAAATGTGTTATATTTCATTTTTATCTATGAGACGAGTATTTACAAAGTTCAGCAAAGATCTTGGAGCTTATTTTTCTCTCAATGCACTGCCACTCTATTGTGACTTTGGGAGGCAAAATAACTTCCAGGTCAGAAGCTGAATGAGTTGTCTCCATAGCATGCCATGCTAAGAGCTCTGCAAGTGATCTACAGGATTATATGCAGAACACAGTTACTAAATCTGATACATGTTCTAGCTCAGGCACAGCATAGGATAATTTTCAAATGCATGATCTCAAATAGAAAAGTGAGTTTTGCAAGAAGATATGTAAGGGAAAACCAGGAAGCACAGGGCAAGATAGGTAACTGAAAAGTGCTTAGATATTCTTAACTTATATGCTCTAGGGAATTAATATTCCAGAGCTTTCAAACAGTTACAGCAGGGTGTTATTTAGTCAGTAGTATTTGGATAGATTCAGGGATTTGGCATGTTAGATGTCTTGTTGGTATTATGTTCAATGTTTCTATGCTCCTTGTGTGTGTTTTCCGCTCCTGTCTGATAGCTGTGGTAAACCAGTGCCTGGCTGCAGAGTGAAATTGGTAGATGAAGATACGGAAGGCAATGGAGAAATCTGTTTCTGGGGAAGGACAGTTTTCATGGGTTATTTAAATATGGAAGACAAAACGAAAGAAGCCTTTGATGAGGATGGGTGGCTGCATTCTGGAGACTTAGGAAAACTAGACAAGGATGGCTTTCTGTATGTCACTGGAAGAATTAAAGGTAAGCAAAATCTTGCTCCATGTTTATGATAACTGTTGAGCACTGTTCAGTCACATGTCAGATATGGCCTGTCTAAATAAGTGTCTTTCTCCTAAGGGCAGCAGCATTGACCTAGTAGGAAAGGAAAATAAACTTTCCTATGAGGAAATCACAGTGTGCCCTGTTCAGGCAAGGTTTCCCTCTAGTCTACAATAGGTGGAGATGATTCAATTTCTACAGTGAGGCTTTTTATCTCCCAGACCTTTGTTCAGTATTAATTACAACTAATAATAGAAGATAATAATGCAGGTTTAATGCATCTTCTCTGATTCTAATGATCATTAAGTTTCCCTTTGAATCTTGCTAAATTTTCTTAATTGCACATTAGAATGTTTAGACAGTAAGAAGAAACAACCCTCTGTTATATAGTTGTTGCTGTAGGTCACAGCTAGTTTCCTCTGATGCCTTAGTCCCTGCAAACATACCAGCTAGTACTGACGCTTGAGAGCAGAAGGGAAAGTTAAAGCTAAAGCAGTAAACCTAGGTATTGAAGTCTCACGAGAGACTCGCCCCTTGCTTACTTGGAAGCTTTCTTTTCACAGTAATATTCAGAGTGGGGCTGGTCACAGTCAAGATGTAATTGAAGAAGATCTAAAAATTGAGTAACTGTCATCTTAGAGTATATGATGACTCACTAGGGAGATAACACAGATGAGTGAATTTGTCATGGGATGACATAATGTCCTGTTAGGAATCAGAACTTAAGTAAATACTATTAATAGCCTGGACCAAATGCAGCTATCTTGATTTTAATTTGCTTTCCTGAGTGATTCATTTTCCTTTAGCATAGCAGTTAGCAACTCCTTGTCTCCTAAGTGCTTCACTTACATCTTTCTTGATTGCTAAACTAATAACAATTACTCTAAATTACAACGTAGGTTATTTTATCTGGGATAAAATAGCTGTCTGTCCAGTTTCATCGAAATTTTAAATTCAAGTCTAAATAAGGTAAAATCTAATCAAAGGTAGTAGAAGAGGTGTTTTCCTAGTGACTGGAACAGGACTTTTTCCTTTGATTCTGTGGGTCTTACAAGTTTTAGGAGTCATTAGCCGCAAAGCACAAAGAGGTAGCTAGAGAGTCCATACAGAGTATTTTAGAGGTGTGGAAAAAAGTTGTTAAAATTACTACAGTTGTCTGGATCAGCTGGGAAAAAAAGCTGAGAGACAATGAAGAACTACGTGCTAGAGAGATTGGTAGAGAATCTAAGACAAAGACAGGACTAAGGCAAAAGGAGGGTGGAATTAAAGGAAAAAGTAGACCTAGACAAGTTTGAATACACAACTAACTCTGGTAGGTATCTGTGGTTTGACAGAAGTCTTTCATTCTATAAACACTACTTGTGCATCCTTCAATATGTGCAGTGTTTTGACCAGGGAGAGGAGTAACTTTTATAGTGATGAGATCAATGCCTATTCCATACCAGAAGGTTGAGTATAGACTGGGAGTTGAGATATCTCATCCTGTGAGCATCATGGAACTTTTCTCATCATGGAGCAGTAGAGATGGTTGGTCCCAAATGTGTGAATGCTTAGAGGGTGCTCAGTTCCCTTGATTGCCATTCTTTGAGTTTATTGCTGACATGGAATTGGGTACCAACCTGATCCTTAATATATACAATCAGCTGGGCTGGTATACCATTTGTCTGCATAGGGTATACCATTTGTTGAAGCATGTTCTGAAATTCTGCAAAGACTATTACTTGAGGACAGTGAGAAGCCACCAGTGTAATGAGAGCAAGGAGTTGGAATTTACTTAGAATAGTACTCCAGTTTTTAATAATGCAAATGAATATACAGATTGTACTTCAGAATGAACGCATTAAAATAAAAATGCAGGTTCCTTTATCAGTAGAATAAGGTATCACAACCATTGTTTACAAACCTTAAAAATACTAAAACCCCAGTCTGTCTTCGTAACTCCCTCCTGTCAAAAGTAGGGCAGGAATCACTACTTCCACTGCAAACTTCCTTTCTTGGTTTCTCCCTCACACTCCTCTCTCCCTGCTTTCCATGTTATTTTTATGGAGCCTTCCTGCATAGTAACTTATTTCTGTCTGACCCCTCTTGGTGGCTTTAAGAATTGGTTTAATCATGATGTTAACTTGCTTTTGGTGAGACAGCAACAGTGAGACAGTGAGTCCTACGCTAACTTGGAAGAGATGATTGCTTGAAGAAAATTTCCAGATTGTGCAACAGTGCCCTGAGAATAACTAACCTATTAATGGATTATGTAAAAATTATCTGGAACAAATATGTTACACTGAGGGAAAACTGAGAACTTAACGTACATATTTGAAAAATAGTGGGTTTATTTTGAAGCTAATTAATTAATCGGCTTTCTTCTCTTGGAAGACATTACATTTGAAAACATGTCTCTTACTCTTTATGTCAGAATAAGAAAAGTGGATTGATCCGGACATTAACCTGGTCTTCGGAATTTATTTGAATTCAACTAATGGCCTTTCTTTTTTGCCCAGATTTGATTGTTACAGCTGGAGGTGAAAACGTGCCTCCAATTCCAATTGAAGATGCTGTTAAAAAAGAGCTCCCAATTATTAGTAATGCTATGGTGATTGGAGATAAAAAGAAGTTTTTGTCAATGTTGCTGACCCTAAAGGTAAATCGATTTTAATACTGAGTAGCAGGTGTTTAATTTCACTAAAATAAGAATTTTGAACTCTTTGTAAAAAGATCCAAAATTAGATAGGAAAGGGGAAAAAAAAACAAACCAAACACGTTTAGTAGCTACAGACCAAATCCTGATGGTCTAAAATTCTTACGGTTAGATGACTGGCTAAACATCTACATGTTCACTGCTGTTTCTCTTATACATATAATGTCTTTTATTTTTTATGTAAATGCAATTTTTTCATTAAGAAATGCTGAAAGCGTGAAAAGTCTCTGTAATGGAGCACAATAATAGCTTTTATTCTTACAGATGAGCAAAGCCAACAAAAGTTTCTGTTAAGGGCAAAATCATTTTCTAACAGAAACTTTCCAAAACTTTCTCAACAATTTGTTCTTTTCATACAACACAAGAAGGATGACTGTAGAACAAAATAATGAATAGCTTTGCTGTGGTGTGTGCTTCAGTTGAGAAATCATTTTTTTTGTTTTCACTTCTATGACTGATACTATCTGCAGGTACAATAGAAATACTAATTTAAGAAGTCTGACTTCAAAGAATGCTTCTATCTTAAGCTGTTTACTTGACAACACGGTAATTTAAGGATTAGCCAAGTGTTCCCCTGTAACTATGGAGTAATTTGGAAAATGTGTTAGAAATTCAAAGTCTATAGATGGACCTTACTGCCTGAATCATTGACATATTTTAAGTTTGTTCATGTCATCTGCATACAAGCCAAAAATATTTGCATTTGGTAGCCAAGGTGAAAGAGAAGTACTATCACCTGTAGGTGTTTCTGCTTTTTTAAGGCTTACAGTGTTTGGGTGTTGATGTTGAGCTCTCCTGATTCTTACTAGATGGGGGGGACCTTATCAGAGAAACATTTAATGCCTTGTAAGAATGAGCATTTGACGATTCACTTCATTTGATATTTTAGAGTGTGCTGGACCCAGATACATCTGATCCTACTGACATTCTCACTGAGCAAGCTAGAGACTTCTGCCAGAAGACCGGTAGTAAAGCCAGTAAAGTATCAGAGATTGTAGCTACAAGAGACCCAGCGATCTACCAGGCCATTCAGGATGGAATCAACAGAGTCAATATGAATGCTACTAATAGGGTTCATTGTATTCAAAAATGGATAGTCCTGCCAAGAGATTTTTCCATTTCTGGTGGAGAACTAGGTAAGATTTACTGAATCATATTGAGGTATCGACACAGTAAAGAGGTCACTGATCTAAAAGTATTCAATACAGTTTTGTATGCTAAATTCTGGGTACAGCCACTAGAGGGAAAGGAAAAACCTATTATGCATTATGTGTTAAAAAATAAAACTTGGAGGTTTTGCTGTGTACATATGTTTCAGTCTGTGCTTCTTTACAACTACAGCTCTATAGTTAAATTTCAGAATGCTTTGCACAACTAAACAAATCTGATTAATTCCTTGTGCATTAGTGTTAGTAACTTCCAGTAATAACACTGAAAATTTGCTGAGAAGCAAGACAGTGAAAGCCTGACAACAAAGCCTCAAGCATATTACCAGGCTCTTTGAATAAACTGGCAATTGTTTAAAATCTTTCAAAAATGTTACTTTTTTCCATTTTAAAAAAAAATGAGAAGGATAATAGAGATCACCCTCCTAGCTGCAGCTCCCTTTGAAGTCCTCATGCTTATGTGGAGGCAGCCTTACACACCATGCTTGCTTCTCACTTTTAGCAGGTATCTACACTTCATGGGAGATGTTCTTCTAAACAGGCTCTTCAATAGAAAAATCTTAGGAACCAGAGCTCAAACTGAGTAGGAATCTTTGTTCCTATTTCTGCGATTATGACTAACTCACTCTTTTAAGGTCCGACAATGAAGCTGAAACGGCTCACCGTGCTTGAGAAATACAGAAGTGAAGTAGACTCCTTCTATGAAGAATGAGAAGTCTTTCATCCAAGCATTATGAAAGATATGTGAGTTAAAGAAAGTATCACCTAATCTAAAAGCATTAATGAAGATTTATGCTTGTTTTGGTTTTGTGGTCTCCTGAACTGAAACACTAGAAAACTGCTGTCAATTTAGTTGCTTGTGGTACTCTCCTGATCTGTTTGTCCTCTTTTTACAAAGCATCTACCCAGTGTCCACTTTCTAATACTGTTTTTACTTCATGATCTAAATGATTAAGATCAAAAACATCCTCTTATGTTGTGTAAAGCAAGTATAACTAATTCATTCCTCTAGATGTGTTTTATACAGTGATCTTCCTTTTAATTCTTTTATTCTAGGGGCTGTTGTCTGTAGGTCATGATACATTTTGGTAAATCAGTAGTCAGCAGCACGCTTAGTGAAACTGTTATACCACTCCAGTGATAATTATTAAAAACATAAATTAAAAAAAAAAAATCAAAAAGACTGGGGTTTTTTCCCCTCTTGAGAAGAGTTGGGTTTTGTTCACTAAGCCATTCAAAACCTAGACGCTCCCCTTCCATTTTTACAGGGGTTAAAATCCATACTTTGAAAACAGCAGCTCATCATTTCTTAAATCCATGTCAAAATAGAAGCATGACTATTTCTCCTAAATATAAATAATTAAAAAAGTTGGGGGAATAGCTCCATAAAACTGAAAGACGTGAAAGTAGCAAATACTGGAGCTCTCACGCTGAAGCGCTACTTAGATTTTCATTATTTTTTTTAAGCAAGAGTTTAGAAGCACTCTTTCATCATTGTCAGTGTGTATCTGCATGTTTCAATATTCACATTGTACTAATTCTGACAAATGTGAGCTTACATTTTACCCATACGAAAAAAATCCTATTATGTGAAGGACATACCTGACAAAAAGTTGTCTCACAGGTTTGCTGTTAGTAAGTGATCTTTGGCAGAGAGTTCTAACAGCTAACAGACACAGGCAGGCTATAGATACTGTGCTTGATGAAAAAAAACATGCAGAATAGGGTAGTGTTTCCATGGAAGTTTCATTACCAGTCTTACACATGTTACAGGCTCAAGATTTGTTTCAAGTACCAACAATCAGCTCAACACCTAAGACAAGACAGCAGCCTAGGATTATAAAAATAAAACAAAACAGTAGGACTTTGAAATGTTTATTTTTCCCCATTTTGTGCGCAATGGTAATTGAGAAATTCTTTAACAGTATCAAGCTATAGGAAACAAGGAAGCAGCAGCTTGTAAAACACAGAAAGAAATGTTGCCCTTTTCACCAAAAGCAGAGTCCACGAGGAATAGAGCTCACTGCCCCTCCTCCAACCTGTTGTTAAGACTGTATAAGAAACACTGGAAGGTGTCACTCAAAATTGATTTTACTTCTAAACCAATCAGCTTGAACAGTCTTAACAGAAAGTAACTAGGTGGAGTAATATCTATTAATAGAATTGATCGTTAAGACACCTGGTTCTGGCAGTAGGGATAATCCTGTGCTACAGTCGTGAGTTTTAAAATACGCATTTTCTTGTACAGGGTACTAATGGAAACATACCTTAAGACCTACAGATCACAATGACTCAGACCATGATCTGTATGTGATGAAGAAGGGAGGGAAAAGAGCTGCTTTTGTGCCCATAAAGCTTAGTAAGCAGGGAAAATTAATCTCAGATCCCCTTGAATAGGGATGAAATGTATTTCTGGAACATAGGCGCCAGAGCCAAACCTTCAATCTGTCTTAATTCGTTTAGGACTCGTCCCTTACATTCAGAGTTTCTAGAATAAAATTACTAGTCAATACAGTAAGACACAGAAGACTATGCATAAAAGTACAAACACAAAAAGCATTCTAGCAGAAGTCATGAAATATTGAGGTTAAATTTGCAAAGGTAATGCTTTCCCCTCACAAAACATGGCAGAAGTAATTTTCTATCATTTACTCTCTTTAGAACACTGTTGTAAAGTGTGTTTCAGAGAAGAAAATCTGTAAGAATTATTTTGGTATACAGATTTGAAAAATAATTTTACGTCAACATTAATTCTCACCCCTTGCTGGTTAATGGTTGTGGGCTTTTTTAAACTGCGCAAATAAATCTGTAGAATTTTGTATTACTTTATTCGTGCTCTTGGAGAGCAAGGCTGTATTTCATGAATTACCAGAGTATCTGAAGTATCTTTTTCATCACTTTTAACATTAAATAGCTACTTTAAGTTATTTTATACCCGTTTCTGTTTATGAAGGTTGTCTTGTGCTATTGGTAGGCCGAAAACCTATCTTTTAACCATTAAGGTGCTTTTACATTTCACTAATTCTTTTACTGGTTTATTTGCATATTTTTTCTGTGTGGAAAGTAAAAACCTCTAGCTGAAATGGAAAATGGTCAACAGTTACAGTGGCAATAAAAGAATTTACTTACACAAAAATTTTCACCAGATAGAAAAAAAAAAATAAATAACACAAAGCACTTAAAGTCCACTGAAAGCAGGCACAGGCATAATTTGTAGCCATTTGGACTGATTTATTAATGGAGTGGCCCTAACTAAAAAGTTTGCTCTTAAGAGATAAGCAAACTGTATGTATATGGATATCAGGTTATACCATGTACTTTGTGTGATGTGTCCTTTCGGAGTTAGAAGTAGTAGTACACAAGTTTAGTCTGTGTCCCGTACTCTGCGGCAGATCTCCTCTGTGAATTCTGAACACTTGGAACTACCTCCCAAGTCTTTTGTCAAGACCTGAAAGAAAGAAAAAAATAGTATTACTAAAATGTTTCATGGGGCTAGTCTTGTTTCTGAACAGTTCTATACGTTGTTCTTATATGTTGTGTATAGATACTAACTAGGGGTGAAAGGGAATACACCCAGTTTGAGTTTTTCTGTATCCCTTATATTTTTCATCAGTAAGGACTATAGAAGAGGCAGGTAGAGAAAATCTGAGTATGAACATCAAGCACGTTATCAGATTTCAGCATGAGTTTATCTTAACTATAGGAAGAAAGGGCTTTTGGCCAAAGCTCTCTAAAGTCCCTTGGCCACATAACAGTGTAATTATTTCAGTTTTCAGTAAGAATTTTGTTCTTTCTTAGATGAAGGCTCTGCACAAAGGCAGACAACTGAGATAAATTTATTGAGGTTTTCGGGTTTTCCTTTTTTTTTTCCCTAAAGGAAACCCACACAGGAAAAAAGCACACATAGCTCTTAATGCTGCATGTTGACAGTTCTGTAAGTTTGCTTAATTTAGTTAAGAGACGAACAAACGAAGAATTAAACTTTTTCATCAAGTACCAAGTCCTGTCCAGCAGCATAAAAATAATAAAAAGAAAAAAAGTGGGCAACACTGTTTGTCCAACCTAGCTAGATTAAAGCAGCCTGGGAGATAATTTAAAATCATTAGTTTTCCCCTTACATGGCACACAGAGACATCTTCATTAAATGGCTGGGAGGGAAGGGAGAAATAACAAGCATGAGAGGCAGTCAAGGTTATTATTTTAAGACCTTGTTATTTTTAACTGCATTATGCTTTTTCAATTTAAGGATCCTCTCCAGTGTGAGCATATAATCATAACACTGTAAGTATCTAGTAAACAAGAAGTAGTCACAAAACTTGCGCCATGTTATCTTCCATAGGATTACTGACCTGCAGATGGAGCATTTTGTTTCCAGAGCAGTAAAGGGGAACTTTACAGGAGCACCTCTTTATTCACTTGTAAGTTTAGGTATTTTTTAACTGGCTCTTACACACAGTAAGGTAACTGCAAACAGACCTCTCCGACAGCTTTTTGTTAAAGCGTGCTCGTTACTTTTAATGACAAACCAGCTTCTTATGCTCCTGCCCAAGATAACTGAACCAGCATGGCTAACTGCTAATCCTCTTGAACTGCAATCTTCAGAATCCTTCCAGCGACGTTTTGAAAATGTCGATGTCAAAGCAGATGAGTGAACCCATAACATTAAGAGCACAAATTCAAGTCAGGTTTCAGAACGTAAGCCCCTCTGAATGTATCATTTGAGTCTCAGACCTAGAGACATTTACTGGTAAAGGGAAATCACATACAGTATTAAGGGAAAAAAGTAAATACTGGATAAAACCTTGTTCTTTTGTAGTCCAGAAAAGAGGGAAAACAGTTAGGAGGAAAAAAGAAAATAACTGACCTGAAAAAATAGGAGCAGAAGTATTACAGTCAGGACTAAAATGCTATAAATAGAAGTGGATGATTAAGGCTGTGACAGGCAAATTACTGTCCTTCACCTCAGGATCCAGATTTAAATATATATGCTTTGTATGCATTATAAACCCTCAAGAGAAATACAGCTAGTTACTTCAACCTCTCATCCACTTCATGAGAAACAGACATTCGGTTCTAGCTTTTAGAGTTAAGTAACAAGGCTGGGGAAACATAAGATGAGCATTACTGAGACACAAGGAATGCTACAGCCTGTCCTTATTACTGAGCTGGGCAGACAATACAATTACTATGAGAGGAGGATAGCGGCACTGCTCATGTGTCAGGCCAGGACACCAGGTCATCCACTGTTTTGGTGTTAATGGTCTAGGTTTATTTTTGCTGTGTCAGAATCTGATTTTAATTCACTGTACTTACTGCACACTCTCATATTACCTTTCCGTCTTTAATTGTATCAAAGCAAGCTGTCTCAATTTTTGTGGCATGTTTGTGTAGTCCCATGTGACGCAACATCATTACAGCACTCAGAAGAAGGGCAGTTGGATTTGCCAAGTCTTTTCCTGCAATGTCTGGTGCTGTTCCATGAACCTAGAGATAAAAGTGGACCTATCTGTTACAATGTCAATATGCTGATTAAAATGTTCTAGGCAATTCACGTGTATGCAGGCAACCTAAAACATAGTTCTCGTGCACAAGAGTGTTAAATTAGGACTTAATATCACAGTGAAATAAGTGGAAAGGACATAAAGACCAGAACAATTCAGTTCAAAAGCATCAGGAAGGGGGAACTAGGTCACTAGGTCACCTAAAATCTCCCAGCTGTGCCCCTCAAGTTCTATTTCATAAAGTTCTATTTCTTAGGGAAAAAAGGGAAAACAAAGTGTCAGTAAAAGGAGATGCAAAAAACTATGTAAAATACATTCTTCAGCTACTCTCGCTTTTTCAGCATCTTCACAGTAAAAAATAGTTTTATGGCAAACTTAGTTAAACAGTAGCCATGTTCTAGGTCATGGAAAAGTTTTAGATTCTTAAGCTGAGACAAAGTAGTTATTACTACTCCGCCTTGCCTAAGAAGACTTACCGATTCAAAAATTGCAACTCCATTAGCACCAATATTTCCGCTTGGTGTTACTCCAAGCCCTCCAATCAGTCCAGCACACAAGTCACTGAAAAAAACCAACAACCATCAAACAGAAAAACCCACAAGTTTTTCCATATACAGTTGCGTCTCCGCAAGGTATTAAAATATTTCTGTTCCTCATTTTATTGGGAAAGAATAGATGCTGTTAGCCACTTGTACTCCATTGGCATGTTTGAAAGTTTGTAGAACTACTCGCAGGAGACTAATAAAGGAAAATTAAAAGGAAATTCCAAATACTAGAATAAAGCTGATTAAGACACAGGCACAACAAAGGTACTCAAAGCACAAAATACATGTAGAAGTCTCAAAAACTAGCAAACATAATGTACAGTTCCCTGTAACTATTTAGAAGTCCTATTTCCTTTGAAGAGGCCACATAATTACTTTACATATGTAAAATCTTCTAAAAACTGGGGAAGAATGTTACTCAGGTAGATGACTTACTAGTAGTTATAAAGTTTATTGTATGTAGCTTAAGGAACTTGCTCCAAGTGACACCTGACCAGCTTTCCCCCCTCTCTTTACTGAACAGCCCATGAGTCCACAAGTCTGACATTAGCAGGCCATCAGACAGGAGCAAATTGCATTTGGTTTCCTCCAGAATTAACGTGGAGAAAGACAAACTAACTGTGCCTATAGCCGTGATACTATACCCTCAAAGCTGGATGTCCTGATACACAAGGCTCTTAAAACTCCAGTATCTCAGCGTATGGTTTTATTGCCTACAGCTTAGCTAATCAAGGACTAACAAGCAGCAAAGTTTGGATGACCTTGCAAAACACTATTTTAAGGTAAAATAAACCAAAAAATACCACCCCAATCCTTTACTTGTGTAGAGTTTGGAGGAAAAAAAGGATACAGTCTACGTTTGTTACTCTACGGGTTTTCCACTTCAAGGTAAGAGGTTTCCTTCTGTACCTATGCAGTCCAAGAAACCTGTTTGGCATTATGTTCAAGCTTTAAAAAAGTACTGTAAGCGAGACTTTCCCCAATGACCTAAGTGCCCTTCTTGAAGAACAGACTCAAATTTCTTGGTAAGTTTTTATAACTATGAAATTCTTTATGGAATTTCTATGAGAACTTTAAAATCAGCAACATTGAACTAGGTAAAGCAAGTTAAAACAGTACGGATTAACGGGGCTCATCTGATTTGATCTCTTTTAGTTAACAGCGTAAGAGCTGCTGTGAGGGCCCTGTGGACTGCTCTACCAATTCTTAAAGCAAGAAGTACTAGTTGGAATCTGATTTTTCTCAGAGGTGACAGCCTTATCACAGAGAGTGCAGTCTTCAGAGCAGCTCAACAAGCATGTCTTCTTCTATGTGTCACCTTTACATTTATTACCTGTACAAAACCAGGAAATGGATTCTAAGATGTAAGTCCTCATTGAACTTTTAAACAAATTCTGATTCAGGCTGTTTTCTCAGTCTCTCCTTAGAGGTGTAAGGAGAAGCACTGTTATGTTACACACTTAAAAGTTCTGATTAAGGTACTTCATTTTACAGGTAGTATTTAACTGAACTTACACTCTACCTAAGTATTTTACAGCATAGAAAATGTATGCTGAGGGATATTGCTTTCAAGACAAGTACCTCTAATTTAATGTTATTCAAGTATGAAATTTAATTTGAAGATAATGAAAAAATATTATATATAAAACAAGAACTAGTAGGATACTAAGAGGCCACCCAGTGACTGCAGAATAGTTTTAACTGTATGGCTAGCTTTCATAGATTCATAGAATGGTTAAGGTTGGAAGGGACCTTCAAGATCATCTCATTCCAAGCCCCTGCCACAGGCAGGGCCACAGCCCACTAGACCAGGTTGCTCAAGGCCCCATCCAACCTGGCCTTGAACGCTTCCAGGGAGGGGGCATCCACAGCCTCCCTGGGCAACCGGTTCCAGTGTCTCACCACCCTCACTGTGAAGAATTCCTTCCTGACATCCAGTCTAAACCTAAACTCTGCCAGCTTGAAACCATTACCCCTTGGTCCTATTACTACAAGCCCTTGCAAACAGCCCCTGCCCAGCTTTCCTGTAGGCCCCTTTCAGGTACTGGAAGGCTGATATAAGGTCTCCCTGGAGCCTCCTCTTCTCCAGGCTGAACAGACCCAACTCCCTCACTTGTCCTCACAGCAGAGGTGCTCCAGCCCTCCGATCATCCTCATGGTCCTCCTCTGGACCTGTTCCAACAGTTCAATGCCTTTCTTGTGTTAGGAGCGCCAGAATTGTACACAATACTTCAAGTGGGGTCTCATGAGAGCAGAATAGAGGGGGAGAATCACCTCAGCTTGCTGTAAATATAAACATCACGGTCCCACAGTCATCTCACACAATCTGTTTTAGTGCTTAAGATTAGAGAACTTTCCCCCAATATCTAAGTGTTCTTTATTATAATTTAAGCCATTAAATTCTTCACACATTCAGCGACATTTGTCTTGCCCCATCTGAACAACACTCATAGCCTCCATAAGCAGAAACTTTTTTTTAAATAAGAAGCACATTCTCATCATATAGCTCTCTCCCAACAATATGATAATAATTGAAGTGTAATAATAACATCCTTTCTTCCCTTTTAAAGTCTGATTTATGAAATTTTAAACTCTGAATGCATAAAATCATCAGCCATCTGGCTAGCATATAATCTGAGTAACTGACTGGAAAGGAACAGTGTTTTATGTTGGATTAGTTTAAAATCTCCATACCTGAGGATGTCACCATACAAGTTCGGCATAACAAGCACATCAAATTGTGATGGATCTTGAACCATCTAGAAAGAAGTACATTTTCATTTTATTAAGTTTAAGAATTTAAGCTAAAAAATAATTACAATTAAAACAAATAAATACTCACATTCAGACATACAGTATCCAGATACATTTCATTAAATTTAATATCTTTACAGTTTTCTGCTGCCTCCCTGCATTTTCTCAAGAAAAGCCCATCAGACATCCTCCTGCAATTACATAAGAAAGGGAATACTGCAGTTATTGCAAGTAGGCAATATTGAAGATAAACCAGCATGCAAGAGTGGATTGAATAAAAATATTAGAGCGCAGAAACTTAATTTATGATTAATTATCCCTTGTTAAATATAAATAATATTTTTAATAGTTACAGTCAGAGAAGTTGTACCTTTTATATTTCCTCCTAAAATATTTTTGTATCAGTACTTTTAACAGGTGTACATTGATTCTCAGAATGACTCATATTTACTAGAGGCTTACTGAGTTTGCAAAGGTGGTGTCACATAGCATTTCATTACTGAGAGAGTAGTTAAGCATTGCAACAGGCTGCCCAGGGAAGTGGTGGAGTCACCATCTGTGGAGGTGTTCAAAATACAGGTGGATGTGGCACTTTGGGACATGGTCTAGTGGTCATGGAGGTATTGGATGGAAGGCTGGACTTAATGATCTTGGAGGTCCTTTCCAATCTTAATGATTGAATCCGTGATCACATGTGCTATGACTCAGTTCAGTACAAGGTGTTCTGGAAACTGTAAAAGACTAGCCATTTGCATCCTCAGTTTCTAAATTCATTTTCCTAGGTTAAGACTATTTTTCAAGTAAGAGTGTTGCAAGGAAAGTTACAGGGTTACTTACTTAGTAGTAAAGCTTACTAGTAAAAATCACAAGTACATAATTATTGCAGCCCTGTCAATACTAGGTGAGTATTTCCCATTTTACTTAGGAGGCATTTATTTACTTATTTCTCATTTTACTTACTCCCAGTAGCATCAATAGAATTTTTTACATTTGAAGAAGATTTAAAAGTTTATTTATAATTAAATGCATATTACTATTTGTTGTTTTTCTCAAAAAGTGTCAACATACATTATATTTGCCTTGTGCACAGCAGTAACATGGCTTCTCTGATTATTTCTGGCATACTCAAAAGCAAATTCTGCTATCCGCTTGCTAGCTTCTTCTGTGATCAGCTTGATGCTTTGCACAACACCTTCAACAATCTGAAAGACAGTAGTTAAATTGATAGTAAAAATGTAAGCTCTTTTTCATGTCACTAGTTTGAATGTTTGAAACAAAGTAGTAGAATTCTGAGGCATTCTCAACACTGCATTTCACAATAAAGTAACTTTTTCAGTGGTAGCGAACTTCACCACCACCCAACCTCTCAGTACTAGGCGACTGACATGGGCAAAGTTATCATTTGTGAAGCACAGAAAACCTGCCAGAAACACGACACTTCCAGCAACGTACCACGTGCTCAATTCCACTGTATTCTCCTTCTGTGTTCTCTCGAATTGTGACAATGTTCACATCTGTATATGGGGTTTTGTACCCTTCAATTGAAACACAGGGACGAACATTTGCATAAAGGTCAAAGGTTTTACGCAGAAGCAGATTCATCGATGGGTGCCCTGCAGCAATTGGGGTCTTTAAAGGCCCTGCAAAAAAAGAAAGAAGAAAAAAACATACAGGAATGAATGAGAAGATAAAGCCCTCCATGAATTTTGGAGATGAAACTCTAGGTAAAGTGGATCTCCAAATTTTTATTTAACCCTCATGCTGAAAAGCCACAGGAATTCTCTGTGCTATTAAGTACTACACAGTGATATTAATCAGCTGTTTAAAGGCCAAATTGTGACTCTTCCATTGAATAGTTTTTAGAAAAGGTTTTCCCTGGAAACAGCATAAAAAGATGCTATTTATTAGGAATGTAGTTATTGCATACTCTTGTATATCAGCTGCATTAGAAATGCATTCTGCATAGAGTCCAAAGGTCGGTATGTAGTAATAGCCACCTTTAACATATTTCCAAGAAGATCTATGAAAGCTGTGGCTTTGAAAGGAAGGACTAATTTAAGATTACAGAAGACTACCTACCCCTGCGAGCTCTGGGCAGCCT
The DNA here is from genome assembly GCA_013396935.1 of Baryphthengus martii. NCBI lineage: Eukaryota > Metazoa > Chordata > Aves > Coraciiformes > Momotidae > Baryphthengus > Baryphthengus martii. Next base: position 109,051 of record VWZK01006314.1, on the reverse strand, counting down.
GGTCTAGTGGGAGGTGTCCATGCCCATGGCAAGGGGGGGTTGAAGACAGATGATCTTTATGGTCCCTTCCAACTCAAGCCATTCTATGATTCTATAATTAGTCATTTTATCGTGCTACAGATAAAGGAATTTGGCTTTAAAGCAGATTCATGGTAAAACCAACAGTATTTAGTGTATTTCTCTTAACCCCTCAAGTACCTTTTAATCCCATTTTGTTTTTATCCATGGATTCTTTCGCATCTGGAGGTATCATCCACTTCCCTCCTGGTCCTTGGATAGCTGTAACATTCCTCTCTTCCCACTGAATAGGAGCCTAGACATATTTACTTTATGTTAATTTAAATGCCATGGCTTCTGCTTCAAGTTTTAACTTCCCTTTCACAAAAAAAAGTACATAAGGAATTTTGTCTGGGCCTTCCTAAACAGTTTTTCTCCACTGAATGAGAGTAAGTATGAGATGTTTCAGTTCAAAAATAAACATTTTTTTTTAACTGTAATTAAGAGAAGATAGTACAAGCAATGTATCGTCATAAACTTGAATGCCATGATGTCTCCCTGTGCATCATATATACAAAAATAGTTAAGAGTTGCAATATACACGCTGTTTCTTTCAAGTTCTTAGAGCTGTATTATAAGAGAGAAAACATTTGAAAACTGAATTCATTGTGAACTCATCATCCATATGGTCTGGAACACAGTACATAAGTACATATCTAACTGAAAGTCTGCAACTGTTTCCCAATGCTTTCTGAATTTGCATTCACCACAGGAATCAGACTCTAAGTGGAGGCAGGCTGCCACCCATTCGTTTCATCAAGAAGGACCACAAATAAGATACAAAGGCTTTCGTAAGCAAACAGAACCAATCTAAGCATAACTTATCAAAGAATCTCCTTTAAAACAAGCAAGTCTGATTTAGTATTGCAAACGAGCACTCACAGCAAACTTAGGGTTTTTTCCTCTACACATCCTGTTTGACTCCCCAGGAAAAAACACAAAACTATTAAAAGGTCTTCATGCATCGTTAAAGAGAACTTCACTTTTCCCAAATCAAAGTCAGATAGTTGCAATAGGAAGGGAATATCCCTTAGTGCTCTTACTAATGGGGAACAATTTAACAGGCATCTCTCCTGAAGAGCTGTATTTCCTTTCAAGGAAGTCAACAAATTCTGGTGAAATTCCTCAGATGGGTAGTAAAACAGTTCTTGGATACACTTAATTTTCATACCAGTAAGTGAATGTGTTTGGCAGTGTAGCAGTTTGATTTCTACGAATAAGCCAGTCTTTTTGCACACAGTCATCTGCGCTGCGAGTCACAGTGCATAAAGAACATCCTCTATCAGTTACTAAGGACTGCTACATCAACACATGATATATTGAGTTCATATTTCCAAAAATTAAACACAGCATTTGCTCTCAACATTCTACTCCTCTGCCAGCTAACAGTTTCAAGCCCTTTCTTGATATCACAATACTCTAATTTGTTAGCTGAAGCTTCAGACTCTTTCTGTTGTCGAGAAGTTTTAATAGCTTAAACGTGACTTGATCTTGTGGAAGTTAAAAACATTTTAACAGGTCTAGTTAATACCTGTTGAACTTACAGTATGAGAAATATGAACTTACTTTGGCAGCATCAAAGATCTTCATGACTGCAGCAGAAATCTCAGGTCCTATGCCATCTCCTGGGATTAAAGTTACTGTTTGTACCTAGGTAAAGAAATACCAGTTGTACAACAAATGAATGATTGTTTTCTATGCAGAAAATATTTTCATGTGATGTACGAACCAAGTAACTACTAGAAAAGAAAAGAAAGTTTCAGTTACCAAATATTCACTATGTAGAACAGCAGTACTGGACAGAAGCAGGAATGCCTAGCTTGCTTTCAAAGGGAGCGTGCAGATGTTTTGAGAGAATTATTTAAAACTTGGCCTACTGCCTATTCCTATTTCAAAACACAAAGGTTTAACGTGAAAGGCAGGTTCCTGCTCTGTACTCCCTGAAATGATCGATCTCAGCATGCTTTCTTCTTGAAGTCTGGAGAGGAGATATTACCTATTTATAGTTCTGTTACCCATGTCTCCAGTACCATCAACATGCTGCGTAATACTGACACATGCTAGAAAAGATTAAATTTAGGAAAAGCTACACTCACCTTAAAAATAGCATCTCATGCACATCTAAGCTGCTCAAATGACTTCCTAAAAATCTCAGACCCATTTTAACAATACCAACTTATTATTTTCCTCCCATAATGTTCTCAGTCTTGTTTCTTTTATCATCATCAAACAGATGAAATAAATTGCACAATCCAGGCTCACTGAATAACAGGGAACAAAAGTATTTTGCTTTGATTAAAATTTACGATTACTATTCTAATTGTACGTGCCCCATCTCTTTTTTTTTTTATTTAAAGATTTCTAACAGTTTTGTGAAGGCTTATTACCTATAAAAAAGCAGCTCAAATATAGCATTTGCAAAACCCCAATTAGAATCAACTTACACGACGTTTCCATCCTTCTCTGTACAAAATTTTCAGAATTTCAATATATATCGTCTGATTTTTTTTAACTAATTTGAGCCAAAAAATTCACTGTGCACAACACAAGGAAGCAGAGCTTCAGACAAAAGAACACTGCTGTTGAGCAAGCACACAACTGATGGAATGCCTCAAGGCTAGTTTTGTGCTGTCCTGTGTTGTTGCTTCACAGCACAGCAGGACTTCACCTGAGCCAGAGAAGGTTTCATCTGAAATAGTAATGTGGTATAAACAGGACTGGAGGTACCTAACCTTCTAAATCTTTTTATACTGTATATGTATATGAGATACCCTTCAGTTTCTTTCCAGCTGTTCTGCAGAACACGAAATTAAAAGCCACAGTTCCTCTTTAAAATTAAGACCTGATTAAGGTCGCATGCAGTGGTGCTGAGCCCTGCTTCTGCCTGAGCAGTTTTCAAAGCCTCCTGCGCTAAAAAAACCAAAAAGGCCCACGGGCACTTCAAACACATACACATAAAGAAGGTAAAACATCTACAAGGAAATAACACAGTCAGTGTCTAAAATACTAAAAAGAGGGCCTCAAAAAAGCAGAACTTTAGATGCAAAGTATTCCAAAAGCAGCAGTAAGGTTAAGTCTAGAGCTTGGACGAAAATAATTTGCAAAACAAAGCAAATTAGAAGCTTCTCAACAATCTCTCTACTTTTGCCCAGTATTTGCCCATTTCCAGATGAGTGTCTATAATTTGTGAAGTCGTCATGCCACTTCTGTCTTTTGCTGGAGCCTTTTGTATTATCACTTACGTTTTAATACGCAATTGCCAAAGACAGTAATTAACCAATATAAATCCAGCATGGCATTAAGAGCATATGTATTCACTTATTTACACCTTATTTTTTGGGAGTGTAAAATTACAACAGCACTCATAAATTTATGAACCCCTTTCTTGAGAAACTTCTTCAAAGAAAAAAAATGATACTATTATACTCACAGCATTAACAAAAGTTCTGGTCACCTGTTTTGGGTTTTTGAAAGCACCTAGCAATCGAGAAACCTGCAACAATATGAAACAGAAAGATGCTATTTTACAACACAAATGGGATTTAAACAAGTTAACAATATTGCAGCAAATTTCCATTCTAAAATCATATTACTTTAAAAGTTCTATCTCAAACTAGTCTGGAAATCCAAATTAAACAAAAGTACCTAACGCTTTGCCAAACTGCTCTCTAATGTTCTGTGCACTATCACCCTGTGTGTATTCTTAGCACAAGGCAAACCCAGGACAGCTGCGCTTTGCAGTGCGACATACCCTCCTATCCTGCCTGGGCCTAAGGGGAGATTGCAGCACAATAACCTACACATTTGAAATAAGGTTGCATTAACTGTAGCTAAATAGATTAGAAGATAAGGATTAAGATTCATGGAAAGCAAATTAAAAATTTAAACGCTTTCGATAACTGTTGGGTGGATGGTTATCTTCACACATTTTAGATAATGCTTTCAAAACTACTTTCACACAGAATCATAGAATGTTAGGGATTGGAAGGGACCTCGAAAGATCATCTAGTCCAATCCCCCTGCCAGAGCAGCTTTGCATTAGTGTCGCTTCTACCATACAAACTATGGTGAATTTTGTTCTTCCATCTATACGTTTTGTATGGCTGCCTTCTGTGCACCTGACAGTTTTTAAAAAGCATAATTGAAATGCACATTAAAGACAAAATTCACCATAGCAAAGAGCCTACACAGTACAGTCAAAGACTTACCCTTTCTAACATCTGAATTCTGAACTGATGTTAAGCATCAAAACTGGGACGATACCACAGCTTGAGCTCTTGCCTACCTGAACACCACGGACAAAATCGCCATTTGTATCAGTAGCGATACTTAACTGCAGAAAAATCAGAGCCTCCCAATCTTACCCTCCTCTCTATGATTTTTCACACCTCTGTGATCTAAGAGTCAGAAGACTTCTAAGCATAAGCAGATGTAGGCTCCTCCAATCCTCCCATACTCACGTATGTAGTCTGTCTGCAGCTACCAGCCTGGACAGGAACAGCCTGGACAATCTGCGTTCCTTTCCTGTGCAATATTTATTTGTTATCCCTTTACTGACACGTACGCTTACATGTAGCTGTATGGCAAAAGGCGCTATGTTGACAATAACAGGACAACCAGAAACGATAAAACGCTCGTGTATGTTGTAATGAATGCTGTGGAAAAAGTAATTTATCCTAGAATTTATTTTTTCTTGTAACCCAACGTAAGATGTGCAAGGTCATTGCAACAGGCACAATGTTAACCATAGCAAGCCATATATCCGAGGCAGCAGCTGGAGCAATTGAAGGAAAATGGGAAGTTAACTACGCAGATCCAAGTGCCCTCATTGTACAGTTCTCATATACTGAGTCAGGTTTCACATTCCAGAGTACTCCTGGGAAGGGAACAGCCCGTCTTGCCAGGAATCATGGGCCTGGCACATTATACTTAAGTTCAACTCTGTAGCAATAGCATAGAATCAGGCTAAACAAAACGGACCCATTCTGTCCTTAAAGTCATCCGTAGTGATTAGCTCTTGATAGTTCTTCCAAATTTTAGCAGATAAGCAAAGTGGGGCTCCCTCAATCACTTAGGTTCAACAGGCTATCCATTAATAAAGGTGCAAAAGAAATGTCATTTATTGAAGGCAAAAAGCATCAGCATCTCCATGCCGGCCCCAGGAAGAACGGCTGCCTTTCAGAATAGTTCAGAGCCAGTAAATCCCAAAGGACGGGTAACGGGCCAGAATGCAATCGGACAGAGCCCAGAGGACGCTGTCATGACCGGTGTCGCTGGCTCTTTTCAGAAATGACGTTTTGCACGGTTAGAACCGCGCGGGGCAGGGAGCCCCCGGCAGCCGTAGCCGGAGGGCCCTCGCCCACCGCTGCCCGAGGGCTGCCGATAGCCCTCCGCGGCCTAGCTGCGGCGAGGCNGCCGGGCCTCCTTCCTCATCCCGCCCTCGTTACCGCAGGCCGGGCCTCCTTCCTCATCCCGCCCTCGTTACCGCAGGCCGGGCCTCCTTCCTCATCCCGCCCTCGTTACCGCAGGCCGGGCCTCCTTCCTCATCCCGCCCTCGTTACCGCAGGCCGGGCCTCCTTCCTCATCCCGCCCCCGTTACCCCCGGCCGAGCCTCCTTCCTTATTCCGCCCCAAGGAGCGGAGATGCCCGAGTCCTTCTGCGACCCGGTGGCGCTGGCGCGGCCCTCTGTGGCGCGTAAACGTTTCCCCTTCCCCTCATCCGCCTTCTTCCCCCTCTCTCTCGGCAGCCCCCTGAGGGCAGTGCGCTCGCTCCCGTGCTCCGCTGAGCTACGGGCGGGGAGCGCCAAGCTGCCTCCCGCCCGCCCGGCTCCCTCGGGTTACCCGGCGGAGATGCTGGTGGAAAGCCGTCGCGCTCAGAGGGGCGTAAGGTGCCGGGGTGGCCTCAGCCGGGTGCCGCCGGAGCAGGGACTGAGAGTGCCAGAGAGCCCTGCGTGATGTATCTGAGCAGGTACCGTTATGACATCTACGTAGCCGCAGATAAAGGCAGTTTGGAAGCGGCCCCCAGTTTTGAAGCATTTGATACCTTTATAAAATCTCAGCTTCTAGAAATGGGTCGTTTACAGGAGGAAAATAGCCATCATGAGCAAAGAAGAGTGTCAGGTATTTGGTGTAACAGAGAAAAAAAAAAATATGCCCTATGAAGTGTCAAAACCAATAGGGGCGATTAAAAACTTGTATGCACCTTAATTTTTTAGATACTTGTCTCATTAATTTTAAAAATGTTGATGCTCCTATATGTCTGTTTTAGGAGTCCTCTTGGGCTGTGGCATGTCCCTTCCTGACCTGCATACAGCTGGAGAGACAACACTGCTCTTAGGATGATAAGTAAGAATAGAGACAGCTGTCTCCAAGTCCCACCTAAAGCAGTTAAGAGCTGATTGTTCTTTTCTATGCTTAAGGGTGGTAAGGTAGTTTGTGCTGGGTTTTGAGGGTAAAATGCCAAGCTAGAACAAAGGCAGCTGAGCTCAGCCCTTTAGGAATAATGGCTTCATCTGACTTTTAAAAGATTTTCCTGCCTGTGAAATGGTGTTAATAATTCCACCTTCTGTATGATCTGCTTAGACAAACAGTGATGCAGCAACTCTCTCTTAGGATGTGATAGGCTGTCTAAATAACAGTGTCGCCATTGCTTGCAACTGTGTCCAGTCAGTTTATGTATTTTATTATAATTTTTTTATTGTCATTTTTATTGTCAATTTATTATATTTTGTTGTCAGTTCAAGCAATTAATGATAGGAACAAGTAAGACTCTCAGCTTTCATACAAAATCAGTACTGAATTTCTAAACTCAGTGGTTGCAAAGAGTGATACAGCCTGAAAGTTTAAACTCAAAAGAATTTAAAGGAAAATCAAAACTACCTTTAATTTCTTACACTTCTTTTACAACATAAAGGTTTGGATTCTTACTCAGTATAATCTTGTGCCAGTTTTTTTGTGATAGATTTATCAGATTACTTGAAGCCTTTCCACTTACCTCTATCCTGTATGTGCTTAAAAGCTGAGGAGTAAGACTGTGTTCAGTTTGAGTAGTGTGAGTAGAAATTCTCAGAAATTACATTTGACAATGTACAGCATTAGCAGCCCCTATTTTCTGCATCAAACTGTCGTTTTCACTTATTTTAGGCTTTTGATTTTGTAACTGTGTATTTACAGTTCATTTTTTATAGTTTACAATCAGTACTAAATAAGAGGTGAGTTGTGACAATTGGTGTAACATATTACAATGGTAATGTTCTGTAGCTCTGTAGCTTCTGTATTTAAAGGACTCACAAGTATTTTAATTATTTTAGCTCCACAGCACCATTTGTAGGTGAACATTATCATTCCTTATTTTCCTGTGAGCAAACAGAATAGTGACTAGCATTCAGGTAAATAAAACAAGCCCCAAAGACTCGGGGGAAATTTCTGCAGCATTGGCAGAGGTTCCCTTCTAATCATTTCAAGTAGTGATTATTGTTACACTTGAAGTAGAAGGGACCCCTAACAACTCATAGGAAGTAGCAATAGAATAGGTGTACAAGCAGCCCTTTTGGATCAAAACTGTTGTTTCTGCTAACAGTGAATCTTTATGAAGAGCTAATTTGCAAGGAAGCATCTCTCTGGGAGAGAAATTGTTGCAATATTTTTGTAATGGGCATGAAATTTTGCAGGTTCCTATTTTCCAAATTAAAAGTTGTAGCAAACCAGCTTGAGCAGTGAAGGCAATAGATATGCAACTTGATTTTTAAAACAGGTTTTAAAAATATGATTGTTAAAAATGCGGATCCTCTGATTAACAGGTAAAGTGATGTCTGTTCATAGTAGCTTGATCTTCCTTTGATGAGGAGTGAGAGCTTTCCTGCTTAAACCACAGTCATATTCTCACTGCATCATTTATAGAGGCAATTTAAGGTAGTATGTCCTGTCTGTTACTAAACTTACGCTTCTACCAATAAATCAGAGCAAAGTCACCAAACGTAGCAGCCCAGACTAGCAACAGTCCAGAGCAGGACGCTTTGCACTGAAGATGATGATGATGGTGAGTGCTGGTGTGGTTTGTCCCACTCCCTGAGCTGCAGCTGTGGAAACAAGTTCCTGCAGCTGAGATCACATTGCAGCCTTTGGTGAGTGTAAAGCTGTTGCAGCTGACAGCTATCTCGCTATAAAATATTAAATCTGGTGTATGTGGTTGGAAGTATATTTTCTGCTCTATGAATTAAACTTTTAGAGCAGATAAAAACAGTGGCTACTTAGCCGTGTTCTCTGGTATAATGGACAGTATAATGGCAAGACTGTTGTATATACAGTATATACTGGCCTCCTTACTAAACTTGATTTGCAGCTGATTGCAAAATACGTGCTATGTGTTGCTAAACAGCTTAAAATCACTTGCTTTGGCAAACAGTTTAGAGAAATTCAAATACAGCAAAGTGTGATGAAAAGCTGGTACTGATAGCCGTAAGGTCAGCTCTTACTGTGTACGGAAAAAAAGTATTGATTTGTTGCAGTAACTTGTGCTGGGAGTAAGTATTGCTTAATAGCCAACTGGCAAATAAAGCTAATCTTTGATAAATTCAAACAGATAGATAGAAGTGAAAAAAAACAGATTTGAGAATTATCTGATCTTTGATACATACAAACAGGAGTGAAAAAGAGTTTGTGCATTATACTGTTTTTACATTTTGCTCAGCTAGTATGGTAAGATAATTCTGTAGCGAAATACAGGTGCTCCTATAGCATGCTTGAGAAGAGCTAGCTAGTATAGTGGAAGCCTCAACAATCAATATTTGAATCCTCTTTTTAAAATCATTATCATTAGAAAATCGTTAGAAGCTGTAGGGAAAAAGCCAAAGATACAATTCTCCAGGTGTTTTTGTTAAACATGCTACCTTGCTGAGGAAATAATGGTCATTGACAGTACTGTAAGTAAAGAAAGTAGGATCTTATTAATTATTTGTAAACTCTCACACAAATGTTCGCACAAATGGGAAGTGTGCAGTATGCAATATGACTAATAAAACTGCTCATAACAGGTCTTTCCTCCATCCTTTCTCATTCAGCCTTCTTCCTAGTATCCTCCTGCAGATGTTAGATAATACACTTTTGTTTGAGTTTATCAATTTTGTCTTCCTGCAGCTCTCCTACATGTTTGTTTATTTTTAATTTTCCTGGCAATACGGAATTGGAGTTGTATTACTTTATAAAATACACTGTGAGCCCTCTAGCGGTACTTTCTACTGTTGCTTTAGGCTGTGGCAAGATTTTTTTTTCTTTCCAGCTGTGCTTGCTTGCGCCGAACGAGTCAAACTAAAGTCCAAACTGTTTTAACCTTTCTGATTTTTTTAAAATGTATTTATTTAATGTGGGAGAGAATAATTGCACATTCCCTGCTGTGCCTGGGAGTTTGACATCTCTGGTAGTGAACCAGCCCATCGTCGCCAGTCGGGGCTGGTTACGGTCACGGTGCAGACATCAGCGCTTACGATGGAGCCCCTGCGGCAGCCGGCGATGCTGTGGGGTCTCTCTGGACACTTGAGCTTCATCTGGCAGCATGGTACAGGTCAGACCCAAGCACTGACCAGGATGTGCTTTTTTCTTTATCGGTGGGGAGACCAGCTGCAGAAACGTTTACTCAGCTAATCCGTTTTCCTAGATTTGCTGCGGGTGCGTGTGCAATACGACTGCGCTGCCGAGCGCCATCGGGTGACGCAAAGCTGCTCGGAGGCCGAGCTGGAGCTCCCTTAGTTGCGGAGTGATAAGCGAGTGAGACACCGAGGCAGTCAAGACCTGATTTCTTCTAGTACTGGCTCCTCGGGTTTTATGTTCTAACAGCTCTATATGCCTCTAGCAAAAGCATCTGAAAAAGGGGGTGAATGGCATCACTGGTTTTGGGCTACACCTGCCTGAGATTATAACGCTTTCCTAGCCGGCACTCTCAACTCAAGCCATTGCAAAGATTTCCCAGTACAGCTTACTTCCTCGTTGGACAGGTACAGTCAAAACCAGTTCAATGCAGGCTTTGGGATTCTTTCAGCACATTCACGGAGTATATGTGCTCTAAATGCCTGCAATACAGAGGAATCCAGCTACTTCCAATGGGATGCATTTGCATAGAGGAAGAATTCTTCATTTAAGATGGGTAATAAGCAAACGATATTTACTGATGAACAGCTAGATGCCTACCAGGTAAGATATTTTAGTTTGCATTAGGAGAAGGAAATGAATAATCTTCATATGTTTATGTGGGTTGTTTTTTTTTCTTTGTGGAAGTGAGCTTTTTTCAAATATAAATGAAAACTTCGTTTGTAGTCTGCCTATCTTTCTACTGTTCCTTCCAGTAATTGTAATAGTATTTTAAGCCTGTGTTGTTGAATATACTCAGTTTAATTTTCTTCTCTGTATAGAGGGAAAGGAGTCATCTTCAATGTCTGGACTAGGAAGCAGGATAAAGACTGACTAGCTTGACCGTGGGAGTTTAGTAGAATCTTTCTTTGAGTGTTTTGTTAAGAAGAAAGTATAGCAATTACATTTTATTTTTTTTCCTGCCTGATACCTTTGCTGTGAATAGAAGAGGAAGGAAAAAAAAATCTTGTCTAATTCCACTTCTCATAAGGATAAGTCATAGAAATATGCTTAATGTAATTCCAGAATAGATATCCTCATGCTTGCATCCACTCTTAGATGACAGTTTCTTACCTTGACAGAAGAAATCTGCATTTTATGTCCAAGGATAGCTTATTGGTACTTCGTTATTTACATCACATTTCATCAACTGAATTTTTAATGGGGTTAAATAATTTTTTTCAATCCCAGTTTTCAGTCATGTTTCAGCACACTGGAAATCTTAATGAATTGGATTGCGGGAAACTACACAGTGGGCAAGTTTCTGAAAGTACTGTGAGGCAATATATCGAAAAGAAGTGTGCTGAAGGAGGAGGCAGCTGACTACTTATCATGAGATACAGACAGGGCTGGCTACACTGCTCTGTTCCCTTACATGAAGTGATAAATGGACAGAATTAACAGCGCAGGAAATTAACATTTAGTTTATCTTATAACCAAGGGAAAAATCCAGTGCACACAAAGAAATTAACTTCTTTTTTACCCTCAGAATCTTTGACTCAAGCCCTTGAAGTAGAAACTGTGATTTTAAATACTAATATTCTTTGGAGTTACTGCTAACATGGACTTTTCATGGGTGTAGATATTTAGCCACGGAGAGTCAGGTTCGGGATATATGCTAAAATGCTTTAAACTGAACTGTTATCCCATGCTGGAAATAAAGCATAAATTAAATGCTGTTACTAAATTCCTAGTCTTTTTCTTGTTATTGTAGGAAATGTGAAAATGGAGCATCTTTAATTTCTACTTTGTCACAAATCTCACCGTCACCAGCAGTCTGTCGCTGTAATATATTAGTCTAAGTTAGTGGTCTTAGTTGCCTAAGGTCCAAAAATGCTTTTTTACATCCCTACTGGATAGGCAAGAGGAAAATCAAAGATCCGTAAAACACCATTGTCTGTCATCCTGCTACCAATAAAAGTGAACACAGAACAGAGCCAACTGCAGTGAAACAAAACAAAATCCAAATGTAATTAATGTTATCTTCTTGGCATAAACTGGCAAATGCAAGAGCTGAAATGTCATCCCTAATTCACTACTCTTGATGTAGAAATTGCTGTTCTCTAATGGCTTTTGCAGCCCCTGCCTTTCATAATGTTGGATAATTGATCTCAGAGCCTGGCAGTAGTTGGGCCCAGTGGATGGAGTCAGCCTACGGGATTTCTCTGTTACAGGCAGAGTTCTATTTCATTAGTATAGTGTTAGATAATTTTTGACTAGTAATAGCATGTGCTGTATATGGCAAGTGTAATAAAATAACGAGTTTTAGGACAATAACCTCCAGCATTTGTCAGGAAGAAATATTTGCTTCCTGCTGTGAACAGTCAAATAAAATTCTTTTTTTGATGGTGATTTACCTCTGATCCATTAGTTATTGCATACCTCTTGAATCTTGAAAATGGAGAAATCCTAGGCTTACTGCTGTAGCTGTCTACACGGTGAGCTCTTGCCTCTCCACTGCATCGAGGAGGAGTATGCAGTTACTGTAATACAAATGGAGCCGCTTGACTTGGAGTTTGCCATCTTATCTGCCGCCTGCTCTTTTACGGAATCCCTTCGGAACAGAAAAGGAAAGAATGAGTAATGGTTCCGTAATTTTTAAAATGCAGATTTTTAATTTCTTGAACCAGCTGTTGGGTTCCCAAGTCCTCTGAACACTGGACTAAAGTCAAACACTTTGTACCAGAGTCCGCCTTACCACAGTCTGTTGTGCACATCTGTACCTCAGTTCACAGCCAGGCATCTACACATAAATTGCTTTTAAAACGGATCATTGATTAATCTTTTTTTTTTTTCTACAAGAGAAGTAGAGTACTTCTTATGAATTTGTGTATGAGTTGGTACCGTATTCCTTACAATAATGCCCAGGGTGACAGTGTCCACAGTATCAAGATGACTGAAGCAAAAGAGTCAATTTAATACTTTTTGGAAAATAGGTATTTTTTTAACTCTGCCACAGTTCCTATTAGAAGGCTGTGAAAAACCTTTCTCCCCTCATGGTTAGACTTAAAATTTCTTTGATAAAATATAGTTCTGGCCACTATGTTACCTGGTTAGAACTTCCACTATTTTTGTCTTTAACAGAAATTGCTCTGAGCTGATAGCACCTGAATACCACTTTACTAGGGAAATTGTTGTGGGGTTGTTTGGTTTTTTAATGCATTGTGGTTTAAGTGCTTGTTCCATTGGAGACACTATGAGATAGAAAAGTGAGAAGTTAATGTGCTTTGTGTGGTGAAACCATATGTAAGTGGCTAAGGTTTTCAGAAGTAAAGATTACGCTGCAGAAAATCACCTGCTTGAAGAGCTAGCAGGCATAAATCTTAGATCATAATATGATATTAACGAAATGAAATAACCTTATTTGATCTGTCTAAGACTTTGTGAAATGCCCTTGTATAAAGTTTTTTGCATATAAACTGTCATATTGATGAGTCACTTCTTAGCAGAACTTTTACGTTTAAATTAAATAATTGTAAATCTGGTCACCCACAAGATGACCTCAATGTTCTTAATAGATGAGAGTTTTAAATATTCTTAAGACTGATGATGAGTGGGCAGTTGAACCTGCAAGTAAGATGCATAATAGGACTTGGTGATATTAAACCTCTCATAGCGTTCTTTGAATTCAAAATAAGTAGAGAGAAATTAACAGGAGAGTTGAAAGCTGCAAGTCTAACACCTTGTCATATCTCCTCTTAAGATGGTATCACCTGTTATTAAGATAGTGTTCTAGTTGGCAGCTTCTTACATGTTCATAAATTTTGCGAGATGTTTTGGAAATTAGGCTTTTGCAAACTTCTTTTTTCCTGCCTTTTAAGAAAATGCATTCTTTTGGGGACTTCTGCTTTTTATGATCTTGGAGTGCTTGAGTATTCTGGTTTTGGGTTTTTTTTTGTGGGTATTTCTTTTTGTTTGTTTGTTGTTTTGTTGATTTTTGTTTTTTTGTACATAAAATGCAAAATCTGGCTAGGGAAAAGGTAAGTATTTATCAGCAAGAAAGATATATTTCATTGCAATCAAAGAACATTTTAAAATTAAACTTCTACAAGTTGTCTACAGATTTTGGAGGTCAAGTCTCATAATGAGAAAAGAAAATGAACAGGAATTTCAGGGTTTTTTGAGTGATGCTATATAAAGATACTTGAAGCAATAGAAAACCCCGGTATACAGTAGAGCAACATCAGAACCATATATTGGCCTCAGGGCACTGCATTTCTCACTGAGAAACAATTATACTCTGTAGGAAACGCATAAAAACTCTGCTTGAGATATGGACAAACTAGTGCACTGTTCGGTCAAGATCATTGCCTTTTCTGGGGTTACTCGAATAAGTGGTCTGAATTTGATACAAATTTGGTTTTAATTTTTTTCTTAATAGAACCTGAAGAATACAGGGCACAAATATATCAAATAGTACTGGTTTTATTACAAGCCATTTATTTTTGTATTTGTTTATTAATAGGATTATTTACAATATTTACTGCAGCCTCAAAACAAACTGATGTTTATCCTGGCTGTCTTCTAGGCAATATTGCAGTAAGAGATAGCAATATGAAATAATTACTTGCTTCTTTTACACAAGAATTTGTCTATTACAAAGCTAACTTTTTTTCTTTTTTAAAAATTCTAGTCAAAGTGGAATTCAACTATATTTCCTGAGATTTATGCAAAACCAGATGAAACAAGTTATGTTATGATCTGGGAAGAAATGCTGTTTATAAAGTGAAACTAGGTCATCAAGCTATCTTTTGATTGAAAAAGTTGTACTTGAGTTGATCAGGATCTTTGATGAAAATGAATCCTTTACAAGAATACAAAAAGTCTATTCATCACAGGTTCTCCAGGATTGTCTGTAAAAAGTATTTTTCAGTCTGGTAGCTTTGCTGTTAACGTGCAAATTTAAGTAGCATAATAACAGAACAGGTTTTTGTGAAATTATTCTTTAGTCAAATTCTGGTTTCGTGTTACCATTTGGTGCATATATAGATTGAGCAAAATTAGTTTATTGACAGTTTGCTTCTTCCTCAGTCCTTGCTGATGTCTAACTGTTTTTACTCTCATGTTGCAGTGTAAATATATAAACTGGTTCTTACAGATGCAGCTTTTTCCTCCTGAAACACTGTGGTTTAGTTTTCTGGCTGTAGTTCTAAAATATAAGATTGCAAATAAAGATAGACTGGATATTAATATCTCCATTGATATTCTGATGCAAACAGCATTTTTTATTGCAAGAGTCTATATACAAATATTATTATTAATGCAGATACTAACTCTGGCAGGATTTTTTTAGTGTTTAAATCTGGATTCATTGAAGTACTTGCACAGCTATGTAACTTAAAGACTGGTGCTAGTCTTACTGACTTCCAGTAACTCTTTTTATATTTACAGTGATGAAAATACATAAACATCTTGCTGACTCAGTCTTGCACAAATTCTAACAGTCTCAGTTGTACAGCAACTAGAATATTATCAGAATAGAGTTAATAATAGATCTTATATGAACATTAATTTACTTCTATCCAACATCTTTTAACTTAGGTTTTTGGTTACTTCATAGGATGATGTTTTTTGTGGTGTTTTGATTAAATGTTCTTACACACACAGTGTACTTTTGACAGAGTACAAAATACTGTTTGTGATTTAAAAAATGAAACCTCTGAAAGAATTTGTTTGAAATGTTAATATTTAAAATGTTGCAGCATTCGGTACTTTTCATTTCTTAAAAGCTGTTCAGTAGGATAGCTGTATGAATCTAACCTGTCTGGAGGATATTGTCAAAATTCCTGTTAGTCATTGTTTTACTTTATCTGTGGCTTGCTGGCTTTTGTTTGAGACTAGAGTGATTTTTGTGTTGCTAGGACTGTTTTACATGATTTGTCTGTTTATAAAACCTTCCAATAGAGCTGTTGCAGGGTGATAATAAACTTCCCCTTATGAAACTATTCATATAAAAGGGAGAATTGTATACAAATTGCCTTAGAAGAGAAATATGCATTAATGGATTTAAGAAATATTATTTCCCAGTAACTTGGCATATTTAAGCATTGCTATTTTTTCATTTTGTTGTTCCTTTCTCAGATTTTTCTTCTTTTCTGTAAAGAAGTGTTTTGCTTATCTATGAGAAATTACTTTTATTTGAAAACTATGCCTTATACACAGTGATGCGATAAGTGATAATCTTTCATTCAGTGGCCTCCGCCATTCATAAATTCCGTGCTGCCCTCTGCTATTGGCAATAGATCCAACAGAGCAACCAACAAGTGGTTTGTTTCCTGAGCCACACCTCGTGTTATGCTGTGTATGTACACTATACGTGAAGTTATCAGCATTCTTAGCACAGTTATCTGGATTCCTAGTTTTTGTTCAAATCCTTGTAGAACTAAATACTACACAAAACTGCTCTAGAAGTTTGCGGTAAAGTCTTACAGACTAGTGGAAAAGGTGGTGGACCACAATGTTTCAGTCTGTTCCTGTTTTGTCCTAAAGCTGCATTCACCTCACATAGGAAATCAAAGAATACAATTCTTAACAGCCAGTACATTCTGTGCTTTTGAAAGGTAAATTTTAAGAGGAAAGGCCATTAACCTTACTTTACAAGCAATGTTGAATGACTTGCAGAAAGTCACACTCTCAGCCAAGAGCAAAACCACACATAGAACCTAAGTACGCCAACTGTCTGACTCTTTTCTGCAAAATATTTTAAGAACCATTTAAGCCACTTAAATACCAGATTTGAGAACCAAGTCCCATTACACAAGCTAATGATCTCATTGAAATAACTAGGAAATTTTCTGTTTCCTTTATTTTATTCACTTTGCTAGACATAAGAAAGTGAAGTGGATAATTGCAGGTTTGTTTAAGTGATATATCCAAAAAAATCAGTAGTGATCCTTTATGCCAGACTTCTAATTAATTTGATTATTAAGGGCCCAAGCACAGACCACATGAAAGAGTTGATCTTAGAAAAGGAGCATGTATTTTTTCAGGCGCCTTTCAAGGCAAAGTCTCTATTCTAAACAACCTGAAACCCACAAGGGGCCTCCTGATAGCGGTGTTGCAGGCCATTGTATAGTGTTAGAAATTAAAGCAATAATTCTTAGGATAATTTCTTGCCAGAAATCTTGAATTGCTGAGAATTATGTAAACTCTGGTGATATTTATTTGTTCAATATTTAGTTTGTGAGTTTCTAGCAGGACTCCCAGTGGCTTTAGTGTCCAGACAGAATAAATAGGTTGCTTTTTAAGTTCGTAATAAACTCAAATACGTATTTATAGTTCATATAATAATTGTCTTTCATGATATCACTGGCTTGAAGCAAGATGGATGTCATCATACGTATAAATGAGAAATGATTTCCAGGACCCACTTTACCTTTCCTTATGAGGGAGTTTAAATTAACTTGTTAGTTTACTATTTATTGCCCATCATTGTGTATTTTCCATATGAATGAAGTAGCCAGAAGAAAACTGGATGATTCACCTCCGTGTTTCTTTGGCCAAAAGTATTTAATTAAATTGGAATTAAATTGCTAGACTTCCAGCAACTATAAAATGTAATTATGTTATTTAGACTCTTGTTCCATTTTGACTTTAATCCAGCTTAGGCATGTGCTTTTTTTTAAAAAAAAAAAAGAGGCAGTCCTGCACCACTTTGCTGCATCAACAGTCAACAGATACTAGTTGTAGCTTCATCCCTTGTACCAGCACTACTGACGCTATATTCTAAGCCACTAAAAGGAAATGATCCCAGCTAGACATGAATCAATTTTTGCTGGGTTATTTTCCAGACACATTAGTTCCTTACTTCATCGTTCTCCGATGCAGTTATACTACTCATCACTGTGAAGTCCACATAAAGGAAGAAGCAGAAATAAGAAGCTGAGAAGCAAAGAGATGGCTGGGCTTCCCTTTCAGAGATAGCTCGGAGCCGTGGCTTTTACGTTTGACATTTGAGACCAGACGGGCTTCTTAATCATAAAGCATCTCCTAAGTGGAGTGTATGATCTTGTTGTGGATCAAAAGTATAGGCCAGGTGACAATCAGTTTATGATGCTCTGACTTCGGGTAGCTTTAGGATCTCTACGAGTGGTCTGTGAAACCTCTGTAGGGTTTTGTTGTTGTTGTTGGATTGTATGGTTTTGACACCCGTCATCTCTGACACGCTATTCCCTGTTGATTGGCGGGCGTAACTGGAATGCTGCAGTCAGTAGGAGTGGTCAGGCAGATACTTGCAACTACTTTTGTTATAAATCTTTTCAATATCAGTTTTTAGATTATACTAGTAAAAGTTTTGATTAAAAAAAGAAAGATAAACAGTAGTGTTGTCAAAGATGCTAGGTGACTCAGATAGAAAGAATTATGTGGACCTTCAGTGAAAAAGGTTTGTGATCTGACCACTTAAAGTGTCCTCCAATGGCATTTTTGCATGATTCCTGGAAGGTAAAGGGTACCTTCTCTTTTTCATCCTTTATCTCCATTTGCATGTCGATTCCCTGTTAACTTTCTAGTTAAGTAGCAGTGTCTGCTGTTTTCTCAAGCCTGTGTAATTACAGGATGAGCGCTGCTGAGGACATTACGATTATTTGTGAGATTGCACCTGCCATTCCTTAGTAAATGAAGCATCCTTAAGTGACAGTTTGACTGTAAGTGGTGAATGTGCTGGAATTAATGAAGACTTAACCAGCTGGCTCCTATTTCACTTTGTGCAGCTCCAGACAATGTGACATCAGTGTCAGCCCCTCACAAGGTGCTTCCTATTGTGCCTTGTAACACTGTTCTGCTCGACGATAGACTAAAGGAAGAGCAGCTTCTCCTGCCACTTTATAGGGAGGAGAGCAAGCAAACTCAATAATTGAAACCATGCAAGGCTGGTGGCATACCTGGATACCTGAGACAAACTGCTTGACTGCTTCAGCTGCCTGTGATCGTTTGCCTTTCCCCTCCTTGGAAAAAGCGGGCACTTAGCCAAAATGGTTCTTGCCTTAGGAAAGAAATGCTTTTTCACTCGTTGACTGAAGAGCAGGCCTGGAGGAGTTGTAGTAGTTGCATGTACTCTTAAGTATGGCTTACCAAGTCTGATGCTGTTATCTTGTCATTAGCTGATTAAAAAAATTGATCTATTTTAAATATGTTTGCATTAAAGGAGTAGAACTACAAATAGCGGAAATCTTAAGCAAAGGCCTTGCCATATCATGTGTGAGAGAGGTGGATAATCGGGAAGAATTTTGTGGTCTGATTGTTGTTCGCTATATATACACCCTCATCGGCTGCTAGCTCTAGGGCAAGACAGGCATATTCTCTGAATTTATGACCTGAACTTTGTTCTAAACTTACGATCCAATATTTCATTGCCACCAGTGTCCTTAGCTCTGGATGCAGGGCAGAATTTGCCCTAACTATATTCAGTAAAATAGTGGGGATTAGGGGATATTTCTGTTCATGGGATGGGACTGATTATCATGCTTCTCACAGCACACTTGTTTTGTAACTGCTGTAGGAACACATGAAATGCAAACTGTTTCACTGCTCATATGACGGTTCTGTGAAGTGTGTGAATTCTTCTAGCAAAATGCAGATGTTTACATAACAAATTAAACCAGTGTAAATGCAGTCCCATCACAGAGCCAGTCAGAATGCAAGCACATGCTTGTAAGCTCTTCTTTTGTGTTCAGCCAGCTCTACTTTGCATTCTAGTAAGTTATTTCAAATTCTGTGATAGCACAGGGAAAGCTGTGTTTGCCTGCCGTTTGGAGCAGGGGCTGTCCTTTTATCCATGTTCCTAACAAACAAGAGTTCGCAGCCAAAGTGACCACAGTGCAAAGTAATTGTTAACAAGAGTTAATAACAAATAAGTACATGACTTTTATTATTAAATCAGTTGTCTCTAATAGAAGAATACTCCAAATTAAAAGATAGTTTTCTTCATCTATTTGTTATTTATAGCTTTCTAGATTCATTTATTGAATGTCTTTGGCCTATACTTTATTTTTTTGATTTAATTTTGTTTCTAGTCTGGTCATTCCACAATGGAGAATTATTTCAGCAAGCTGATTTTTTTTTTTTTTCACTGATAGTCATGTCCTTAGGATATTTCAGTTATTTTATTGCGTATGTTACTTTCTGAGTCAGAAGAAGATGATACAGAAATGGCATCTTTAATGTGTTTTTGCCAGATCTGAGTTTCATTCTAAAAGGTGGAAAATAATTCTTTGTAGTTATTTTCAATATTTCTATAGTAAAATATAACATTTTGTTTTTAACAGGATTGCACATTCTTCACTCGGAAAGAAATCCTTCGGTAAGTAAATTGTATTAATTTTTTTGTTCACGATTCATATAGAAGGGACTAGATTTCTGACTTGTGAGGAAACCAAATAAAGCCAATTATTTTGCATGAATGAATGACTGTAGGATTGTACTCAAGGTACACTCATAATATGTAAATGTGTATAAGGAAACAATGATCAGCTTAATGTCAAGACCATAGGCTTTTCTAGGGATAAGCCATTGAACAGTTGTGAGCCAGTGACTTTTTATGAAAAGAATTTGTTGCTTTTTTGATCGGTTATACCAAGGAGGGCACATCCTTCAGTTAGTACCGGTCTTGGTATGGGCTTAAGCACAGGGAGATTTGGTGGAACTTAAACTGCAAAGCTCTGAGAATGTTTGTTGTACAAACTTTCCCTATAGAAAGTCAGGAAGATTGAGATCACTGATTGCAGTAGAAAGGGATTTGTTGTTGTAGTGATGCCAGACTGAAGTATTTTCTGCCTATGTGTATGTTGACTTCTTGCCTTGGAGGCTGTCATGGGTTCTCTATCTTCTAACCATTCCGATTAAGGATCTGTAAAAGTATGACATAGATCCTGTTCTGTCAATACACCTGTTGTTTTTTCCTGAGGATTTTTGCCCCACTAGGGGGTGAGGAAAAAAAAAAAATCTGATACATATCTAGACCTAGGAGCTTATAATGCTTCAGGATTCTCAAGTGTGAATAGCTTTTCAGACATAAGAATCCTTTGTTTTCTTAAACATTGGGAGCTACTTTGAGATCAAAAAATAGACATGGTCTCTGAGAAACATTCTTTGCCTTTGCTCTTTTGCTGTAAACTTCAGTAAGACTGATGTTCAGGGACTCTGTTAAGGGAAAAACTAATGGCATGGCTTTGAGTGGGGTACTTTATTTTTTTGTTGAAAAAATAGAGGTGGTACTTCAGCAAATTTCTTGGCTACCTTGTTCTCATTGCTCACAGAGAAATGATGCACTTGCTCCTCAGCAGTGCACAATATCTCTGAGACCACTGCGCAGTAAAAACATTGCAATAGCTCTGCCTAAGCCAAGAGTTCGTTTGGTCCAGGTCCCTCTTATATAACTGTTATGGTTTAAAATTTAATCACATGCTTGGAGTACATTTTCATGATACATGATTGCGTGAATGAATGAGTCAGAATGTGCGTGGTGAGTGAGTGATAGCTGGCTCACAGATAAGATAAGCTTAATGCAGACCGTCTCCAACAGAGATACTGGTGTCCTCAAAACAAGTCAAGGCTTTGCGAAAGTGAATTACCATAGTATGGCTGTAACTTCTCTAGCAAAGCAATCCTCAGCTGCGAGCCTCTAGGAATGATGCACAATTGTTAGCTACAAAGAAGTAATATTCTGTGTTTCTGGTACCCTACAAAAAGTTGTGTCGTGTAAATAAAAATGAATAGTCATTGTACGTTCTGTCAGGGCTGCAACATTTTTAGTTCTGCTTGAGAACACTAACTTTGACAGAACACTCACTTTGAAAATAGCAGAATATGTCATCACAAGTTGTTCAGAAAAGCAGCTGTGAGTCCAAAATGCCTAAGACTTTGTGGTTTAGTAGTTACTCAGTTACCTGACCGTCAGTTAGAAGTTACCTGGCCATCATTAGCTCCAGCAGTTGTATACAGAGTAAAAGATGCCCCTGTGTAGCCACTGCATCTCAGATCCATGCATTATATAGCCAAGGAAAAAAACCCCACCCGAATGGTTTTGTTTGATGTCCAGTATAAAACAGACCCTTACCTGCCTTCTAAGTCTTTTAAAAATCAGCAAATACTCTTCTGTTTCACAGAGCTACCTTGATACACGAATTCTTAAATTAATTTATTTGGTTTGGATAAACTGAAAAAAATTGCTTTATATTTATAAAATCATCTTTAAACTCAAAATTCTTAAAAGCTTTATAAACAGTGAATTACTTATATTTGTACTGTGTTTCTATGAGGGAAATAATTGTGAATTAAGAATTTTAAACTTTACAGAAGTTAAGGTTCAATTTGTTGCTTTGAATAACCAATCTAATTGGAGATTTTTGACCATTCTAGGGAAAACGATTTGTAAACTGTGATACTAATTCATCTTGCTCTTAGGAGTAATTTTTTTTTCCATTGGGATAATCTCTAAGGAAATACTCGAAAGAGCCTGAAAGAATTATTGATTTCCACAGCTAGAAGAAAACTGTCTAATTTTTGTACTCGCGTGCCTAAAACGCATCCAGAGAAAAACTTGGGGACAAATAGGAAGCCTAAAACATGTGCAGAACAGGCCCAATTTAAAGAATATAACATAAAATGTGACCAATTTTATAGCAAGACTGTAACACTGCTGGAGGAAGAATGGATTCAGAACTGTAAAATGCTGATGAAAGAACAGAAATGAATCAAACATCTTCACAGAAGTTGTAATTAGGAAACTGCTGAATCTGTATAGGTGAACTTTTCTTTTAATTTGAAAAACAATGTTTCCAAACTATAAATTTGAACCATCATGTGCAGCAGAGAAAAATATACTGCAGATTTCAAGAAAAGATATTCTAAAGTAGCGAAATTAGAAAATGTCATTGTATGGTAGGCAAACAGGAATTTACTGTATTGCAAAATCTGGCTACGAAGTGAAGAGTCAGCAACTTCTGTTCTCTTTTTTGGGGTTGCAGTGAGTAAAAAAATATACAGGAATGAATTTCCAATGTGCAGCTTTGACAAGCAGATAAAAACTGGCTGAAATGCAGACATATTTCTGTATGGAGTTGCAATAAAACTTTCACGTGTATTCTTCAGTTTTTCTCGACATAGACTGAGATAAAACCTAGGTTCAAGTTTGCTATCAGGGCACTGAAAGCGATGTTTCAGAACATTCTAAAAATCACAACAATAAATGATCTGGATTTGCAAATATTTTTACATAACAGTATTGTGGGGCTGATTTTTGGTGTATGCCACATCCCAAACCTGAGACTGTATTGCACACAGGACCTTCAGTAGTACTAGAAAGAGGTCACACCTTACTCAGTAAGTAGGATCACTGCATCGTCTTGCAGGACTATTCGCAGCATAAAGGACTGTTTGAGCAGAAATGGATCTTTAGTTTCTGTTTGACTCAGGCAGATTGCACAGTACTACAAATTCTGCAGTGCTGGACAGAACACTACATGTATCTTGTTCAAAACTGCCATTTGAAACGGTGTTTGCAGACAGATGATTTGTAGTCTTTTTTCTCTAGCATAGCAAGTGTGACTGTGTAGAGGAGGTCATTGTAGTTCATAGTACTTGATAAAGGAAGCAACATTGAATTGTGGAAAAGATTCTCCTACTGCTCAAGAACAAGAGGATGCCTTGCTGCCTAAGAAAGTTTGACATGGAGATGTGGATGGGATGGGGACTGGGGAAGTGGAAGCTGCTGTTTACTTTCTTACTCTGTCACTAGTCTATATAAGCAACTAAGCATCTTTGACAAATTGTCGCTGTAATTTGTCTGTTACCTACTCTTAATAGTTTTGTGCCTTTTAAGTATGATGATATTTCCTTTGTCTTCTCTGTTTAGATTGCAAACTGCCTGGTAAAGATAATTTGAACTATTTTTACAAGCAGCATGCTAAAACTGATCTTAGTTGTAGCCTTTCCATTTTATGGTAGTGAAAAAGCTGTTCCGAACATTTTTTGGGGGCTTATGGTATTTCTGAGAGGTGTTGTTGTCACCTGGTGGACCTGGTCATTTAAATATAACAATTAAAGTACAGTGAAGTGTTAAACGTTTATTTACATAAAAATAACTCTGATAGATTTTTTTTTTTACAAAGTGTTATTTCTTTAAAAAGCATAGAAATATAAAAAAGGAATTTTGCCTTGGTTTGCTTTTCTCTCGTCAGTAGCATAAAAGGGTAAGAGTGATGCCAGTTATAACACCCAAAATTGTTATAATTTATTGTGAAATACAAGTGTAGCTTCTTCCAATAAGAAACATTTAATGGATCTCAGCTTGAGTTCTGTGAAACAAAATGGATTATTAGGCTATTTCATAACTTAAGTTACAAGGAAACGATCTAGTTCTTGAGAACAGAACAAAGCATGCACTTAGACTCAGTTACATTATTTATGTTAGGCTACAAAAAACTCTTCTGCTTATGGACTGTGTATGGGAGATAATGGGAGCCATTACCTGCATGACTTTGCACCCTATGTGTATCAAAAAGAACAAAACCAAAATTACTTATCCTAAGGTTCCACTGTTTCTCATATGATTGTGAAAAATAGATATTCTTGGGTAAGAGATTAGGTTAATCGATGGTGAAAAATAGATGCTCTATTTGAGAATTGCTGTATGCAAAGCTGGATATTAATGTTTGATATAAATTGCTTAGAAGAGTAAAGTCATGGGAGTAGTTCTGTAAAGGCCTAAAATCATAGGACAAGGCATAATCACTTGAATCGTTGTACCTAATCCTTAGTGTGATGTTTCTGCTTATTTATTTGAAACCTTTATACATAATCAGTTTATGATATGGCAGATACAATCAGTATCATCTGTTTGCTGTATATAAACTGTTGAATACTATATCCTGGCTAAAGAATAAGGTAGAATCCAAAGGTATTTCTACATGCCTGAGGTAATGACCCCCTTGTTAATTAGCACTTACTGAGTTAGCATGTCCCCACCTCAGTTAAGAGGACAGTGAGTCCTGTTGAGCGTGTCTTTATGCCCTGCAGAATGCTCTCAGATGTGGTATGAAGTAAGTGGAGGTCCAGTTCTCTTCAGGCTGAACTGAATTTCTTGTGCAGCTGTGAAGTTCAGTGAAACAGTGCAGCAAGGAGTACTCTTACCAAAAAAAAACAACAAAACAAAGTTAATATTTTTTTTGGCTGAAGCCAGACCCTCTGGCTGGCTCATCATCCGTTTGTATGAGCATTAGCTGGGACACAAGGGACGGGCCACAGTTGTGTAGGTGGGGATGGAGGGATGAGTGTGGCAGCTCCAATTTAGATTGATTAAAACTGATATAAACCAGCATGAGATTTCAACTAGGTGAAATGGGCTAAGCTTTTATCTGTCCCTACTGGAAAAATAGCCCATCAAAAAGCCCAAACAACAACAAATGTATTTTCTGCTGGTTTAATGAGCTGAATCAGGTCTCTGAGGGATCAGATGAGTGCTAAAGCTGTCACAAAAGCCAGAGCGAGCAGATGCACCTAAAACTGAGGAAAGAAGAGAAAAGGCAGAGGAGGGCAAGACAAGACTTAGCATTTCAGTACTAGTAAGGTGTTAGATTGCCCTAGTCTAACTTTGGTTCCAGTATCAATTTAAGTTAATATAAATGCAGGCTGTGGCCAAAAGAGTTGAGGAAACTTTAGAATCATAGAACATTTTCAGCTGGAAGAGACCTTCAAGATCATAGAGTCCATCCTTTTCCTAGCCCTATCAACAGCACTAAAACATGTCCCTCAAGCAACATCCACATGTCTCTTAAACACCTCCAGGGATGGTGACTCAACCACCTCCCTGGGCAAGCTGTTCCAATGCCTGACAACCCTTTCAGTAAAGAAATTTTTCCTAATATGCAACCTGAACCTCCCCTGGCACAATTTAAGGCCATTATCCCTTGTCCTGTCACTCACCAGAGTGATAATCATTGATGATCTGAGTGTGAACAATTTTGCAGCTTATCAGGAAATAGTAGAATTTATGAATTTAAGGTGAAGGAGAAATGAATGCAAAATAATGAAAAAGGATGTAGGAAAAAAATGAAGTTAGACTGCAGCAGAGGCAGGCATGCCTGGTGAAATAGGAAAATAGAAACCATAGGTCATCATTGGTATTTGGTAACTATTGATCACCAAAAACCTAAATACACTTTTAAGTCTGTAATAAAGATTGTTAATTTTGAGATGTGCTTAACACAACTAAGACGATTCACTCGTGGCCCCTGGGCAAGAACATGTTAAAGAGTGTTGGGTAATATAGACACTTTTCTATTATCACTGACTTAAAACATCATCTACAATACTTCCAGGACAGCTGACTGATTTTTAGAGTTGTTACTGATTTTGTTTGTAGGTATGTGTTAGGGCTTTGAAAACATGCCCCACTTTTCTTAAGGAGAATGTGGAAATCAGACCAGTGTGTATAACTTCAGGGCACAACTTTGATATGTGGAAAGATGCCGGAACACACTGGTAGACAGTTTGTAAGTGCCTGGAACATAGTACGTCCTCAGAGGCAGCCACTGTGGGTTTGTTAAAAGCAAATCTCTTCCTTTGAGTGGCTGCTCTTAGGGCTAAGAGAAAAGAAACAGATGCAACAGATCTTTATTTTGGTAAAGCCTTTTATATATTCCTGTATGTTAGTCCTTTTCTGCCTGTATGTGTAGTGTATACTTGGCTAAGGTGCTATTGAATGTACTTAGAAAATTATAAGAATGGTAAGAAACATTGAGGTGAAGAGGGTTGCAGACATTAGGAAGATCAAGATTAGCTTTTTCAACAGCACTCAATATATTTGAGGAATTATTACATCCAAAATGAGCAACAGGAAATTCACATACAACTGAGTAAAACTGGAAACACAGAACGCAATATAACAAAAAAAAATGGGGCAGGGGTTAATTCATCTAAGCAAACCGAGCATAATTTTAACAAGCAAACTAAGTCCACACCCCCGCCAAACATGCTCTTGAAAAAAAGGGAAGTGTGGTTCTAGGATGCATTAAGCTCAGCTTTGTATATAAAATGGGAGAATTGCATTCCAGTCAGCATTGTTGGGACCTCAGGAGGAATAGGCCGTCCAGTTCTGGGCATCACTATTTATAAAGATCTGTTGTGCTGGAAAACATTCAGTATAGAAAAACAAGAATAGGACAAAAAATGACATACAAAGAAAGGTTGGAAAAACACCTTATTCATAGCAATGAATCTGTTTATATAATGTACTTATCTTGTCATTGTAAATGGGAACAAATGGTTGAGTTGTCTCTTGTAAGGCAGCATTTCTCTTACTAAATTTTGTAATCTGCTCAGATTTTCTAGCAGACAAGCTTTTACTCCAGTAATAATGCTTATCTGCTGGACAGCCCAGCTGTTTCTATTTCTCCCTGTAGACTAGTACAGTTTGGCAAATACCCAGGCATTCAAACACAGGTGTTCTTAGATATCAGTCCAAGTCAGCACAAAGTCAGTAAATTACTGTTGTATAGCTTGAGACTGACTTAACCCCGGGAGACAACTGCTGGGGGATTTGGCATTAAATTACCAAGCCAGGTATCATCTGGCCAGTCAACAAACCTTAGAACCTTTTTGTGGAAGAAATTTAGTCATTCCATTGCATTCTCTTTTCTGCCTGTTCCTTGACATGTTTTTGATGGGTGAAATGTGAGGTGCAGAGAAGCTCTTGTAGCCAGTCCAGCTGTATGCTGGATTGTAAATCTGAAATCTGCTTGAGAGTTAAACTGGGGAGATAAGCAGTGATTTCCTCCAAGTGTGTGGAAAGCCTTCCTTATAAGGGAGCACATGCAGCAAACTGGTTGAGATACATCTCTCTGTGGAGCCAGTTGCTATGCAGATGGAGGGAAGGGTTAGAACTCAGCTCCTGTTTTTTTAACACATACTGTCTTTTAAAAAGTTTGGGGTTTGTATGCAGAAATGGGAAATTCCCATATGAGCAGCTTTGGGGAAAAAAGTATCTACTAAGAGAATAAAGTTTGGGGAACAGTATACCCTTGGGAATCTTCCTGAATTTTGTGCAAACAGCTGCATACAGGAAGAACATATACCCTCAAGCTGCTATTGGTCTTCGTGTTAATTAAGTTTCTATTTTTGTTGTTGAATGTTTTTCTGCATCCTCAATGAATAAAAAAAAAAAAAGGGGGGGGCTTCTAGACATTTCTTGCATAAAACTTTATTATATTTCAGTCAGGTTGCACCTGTTTTATGAGGTTGAGGTGAGGGCAAAATCATTCTCAGTGTTGATATGCATGGAATCTGGAGTACTGGTGTACTTTGTCCAGTTTTGGGCTCCCCATTACAGGAGACATGAAGCTACTGGAGCCACTAAGATGGATACAGAACTAGAGAATCTCTTACACGAGGAAAGGCTGAGAGAACTGGGATCTGGAGGGTGCAAAGAAGGTGAAACCCAGTGATGGGACAAGGAACAATGGGTCCAAACTGAAACGCAGGAGGTTCTATCTGAACATAAGGAAGCTTTTTTTCGCTCTCTTTTTTTTTTTGGTTGTTTTTTTTTGTTTTGTTTTTGTGGTTTTTTTTGTTTGTTTGTTTGTTTTACTTTGAGGATGATGGAGGACTGGAACTGGCTACCCTGAGAGGTTGTGGAGTCTCCATCCTTGGAGATATTCAAAAGCCATCTGGACACGGTCCTGGGAAACCTGCTCTAGGTGTCCCTGCTTGGCAGGGGCTTGGACCAGATGCTCTCAAGAGGTCCCTTACACCCTCAACTGTTCTGTGATTTTTTTTTTGAATCACCAGTGACAAAGAGGCCTGTGAGCAGGTTTTTCAGTGGTGCTTCAAGGAAGGAAAAGTACTGTAAATGGCTTTTATCTATACTTACTACGCATTATGTAGTTCTGTAAATAGCAGGGTCAGATGTATTGAAAGGCAAAGCCTTCCTAAGTATGACTAGATCTTTTAGAATAAATTTGTTATTATAAATCATCTGCCAAAGCCATTTCTCATGCAGAACATCTTTTTAATTTTACTGCAGATGGTTTAGTAGGATATTTATTTAGTATTTTCTTGAATTCATTTGTACTGCTTCATTTTGCACTGCAGAGATGAAAGAAAACGACATGTTAACTAAAAGCTGGCAGAAGGTTCGTCTATCCACCTTTTCTCTTCTCCTTATGCTGCTTTTTTTATAAATCAGATTTCTGTGTCCAGTTCTTGTATTTTATTGATACAATGAAAATAACTTCAACTGGAAAGCATAGAAGGGATAAGGCATGTCAGTAACACAAATGTAGCAAAAGTTATTTCCTCTTTCAACTCTTTCTGCTTGTGTTTCTCACTATTCTTAGTTCTTTATCCTTTTGTCAAAGTGTCGCAATTTAATGAGCTGTGGTTCCAGTTTCTGACTTTCTTGGCTGGTGCCTTCAGATGCAGCACCAGGTTTCCTTTCATTTTTGTTTCAGCTGCATGTGGTAGATCTCTTTCTCTTATAGACTGTTCTAAACTCTTGCAATCATTGGAGGCAATAATTCACTGAGGAATTGCTGCAGCACAGAGATTTATGCCTTGGTTACCATGTGCAACATGTAACTATTACTGCAAAAGCAGTTTGTGAATGTATGGCATAAATCTGAGATCCTGAGAGTAGTTTCCTTATCAGTTGCAGACAACCCTGAAGGCTCCTTTTTTCTCAGTTTCTCAGCCTGAAAGAACCCCTTTCTCTGAGCTGTGACAATTTTTTCTCTACATGGCAGACTTACAGATAGACATCTGTCTGGACCTGTTCTCCAACTCTCTGATCATGTATCTGTCCATCTGCAATAATGGCATTTATAGGACAAGAGAGTATGTGCACCTCAAAAATTTGCATTGGTGGGGGGCTATAGCCTCTGCAGCATCAGCTGCAAATCAGTTCCCATCAGTGCCTTTCAACAGCATAATGCATTTTGTCCTGCATTCTGTGCAATCCCATTCCAATGGGAAGCTGTTATTCCTTTGCTTCCAGCTGTGTGTCTCCAGGTGCTCAGAAGGGCTGATTGTTGAGATCCGGCCATTTCCACAGCTCTGGATAGACTTGTCAGTGCTCCTGCGGGTCTCTGGAGTGGTGAATTCTCAGCATATTACAGAAGTCCTTCTCCAGCTGTTCTGTTCAACTGGTACCTGGGCAAGAGCCTGTAGTTTTGATTGTGGTGAATAACTGAAAGTACAACCAAACAATAATAGAGCAATTCTCTGGATGTGCTGCTGACATAGTTTATTTCATTCTGTATAGTTGGTCTCTGGCCAGATCATGCCAGGACTCCTATGAACTCCTTGTGAGACCATCTATCAGCATTCCCTGCTTTGCGTCATTATTCCAGTTAAGTCATTTTGTTATTTGCTGTTTCATGAATACGCAGAGCAATCTAGAATCTACTCTTTAGCATGGTCTTGATTGTAATGTTAAAGTCTTTGAATGCATTCCTGTTATTTGGAATAAATAGGATATATATTGGTGAATATGAATGTTTTCCCTTTATGACATAAATCAAGTGACTGGTACTGTGAAGGCTGGACTAGAGTTAGTGAGATGTTTATTACGTTCCAAAGGCCACTTTAAAGCCTCTACTTATTTCTAATCAGTGAGCCATTACAAGCTTTTATCTTTTGTTTTCAGCACTCCTTTAATGCAGAGTTCTTATTACAAAGGCATCCCAGCCAGCTATAATGCGATGTTGCTACATTTAATGGTGGTGATTCATGTATATCAAGCCAAGGAAGAGCTACTCTGTGTTTTAACACACCCCCTGGTGACCTTGGGTAGCAATCTGACTTTCTCTCTAAGCTCAATAGCAAATTGCCACAATTGCTGCAGGATGTAAACCTGAGAGTCTCTTTGTTTTCAGGTCTACACAGGTATAGCTTGATGCTCTTTTACGAGTTTGGAGATGTCCCAGTTCCCACAAAATGTCACTTTTGCTAACTCCAGGATACTTTGCCCTTGAAAAGTCAAGATAGACTCTGACCCACCTTTTTTACCATGTTAAATATTCAAAAGCGGTAGAATGAAAGTTATCATAAACAAAAAATAGGCTGTGGAGGCAATGCTATGTTGTGGGTTTTTTTTTCTGAACACAGCTTCTTTGGTTTTCACTGGTTGATGGGTAGCCGAGTTGATTTAAGAACTGCCTACAGGGGAAAGTTTTGTTCTGCCCTTACTTAGCTGATTAATTCAATAAGAAAAGCATACCCCTGTTTACTTGCACAGGCAGTAGTTCTGTTGCAACTGCAACAGTTACCTCAAGGAGATGATGGTGAAAACTTTTGTATTTTCAAGCACATCTGTTCCCTGAACTGCACTGCAGTTTCTTAAGTGTTAGTGCAGAGGAGGTGTGTGGGTAGGTGGGTTTGAAATTTCTGCAAGGGCAGATCAGCAGTTTGGGCTTTAGACTGGGTTAAAGTGATACAGAATCACAGCCTTAATCCTTTGATATAATACATTAGGCTTAAATGTATACCAAAACCTATCAGGATAGGGCATCATCGGTAAATTAAATTCATTAAATTTGTCACTACGTTCCTTCCCACTTTCATCTGTGTGAGGGAAGACACTAGTAAACACTGCCAGCTTTTCCTCTCCATTTTCCATTCAGAGTAAATAAGGCACCCTGGCAGCAAAGAAAGCACATCCAGGAATGGGAAAATGCTTCTGTGTGCATTCGGAATAATTTTTGGAAGCAAGTATCACTGCAGGATCTGTTGTCACAACTGCACAAACAGTGAGGCTGGTTGCAGGTCCTGATTTTTTGAATACACTTTATGGTCTGTATATGGTAATAGCAACCTTTCCAAATCTGTATGTATTCAGACACCCCTGTAAAACCTTACATTGCTCCCCTGACAAGACAAGTAGGAAAAGTTGTTGCTATTTCTTACTGTTGCTTGACTGGGCTTTTTGTTTGTTTTATTATAAAGGACAATGAAGTTTGTGCTTGATTTGGAACCGAAGCTAGAGAAATCTTATGGCTTTTTTCATTGCAATATTAGCTCACCATGCCATGTAGTAAGGCTATCACAAAGAGAGTTGCAGGATCCTTGCAGATAAAAGTGTGTGAGCGATTATTTTATTGCCGTGATTTAGTTTGCAGAAGTTGGAGCGCAGCCACTTCCTACAGACTCATTTGGATGCTTTAGTGTGAAATCCACTCAGGTAGAAAGCTCTTATACCTACAGATCTTTGAGTGATTTGGTGAATTAATGGAAGAGTTAGGAGGAGGAGAAGAGGATATCAGAGCTTCCTTCAAATCTGTTCATTACCTGTACATTTCTGTGTCCATCAACTGCCTTCCAGCTGATTGTAGCAGAGTCCCAGGCAGTGTGCTGGAAGGCTGGCTAGTTACTAGTGCCTGGCAAGTCCTTTCTGTTTGTCTTCTGATAAAAGAAAGACTTAACTTTAAATAGAAAGGCTGGGAATATATCATCTTAACAGATTTCTGTAAAAATAAGTATCATTGGCACCGTGGATGTTTCTGACTAAAACATAGGTGTGAAACTGCGTGTATTAACGTGTATAGGGGCATACATATATATTACAGTAAAGGTGATTGGCAGGGAGAATTGTTTGGGGTTTTTTTTGCCTTGATTGTTTTTTCCTGCTTCCTGTCCCTGGATATGCATTTCTTTTTCCGATTCTTAGCATTGAGTTCTGTCAGCAGATGTTCAACTCAATGCTTCTGGCTATAACTCTTCACAGAAAGGAAAGACGAATTAGTTCCATTATCATCTGTGGCAGAAAACTAAAGGCATATGGTTTTATTTTGTGTCATTTGGCAACGTTTTTAGCTAAAACCTAATCCCTTTTGAGGAAGGCTTTGAATATTTTCTTAGAAATGCTTTCAGAAATTATTGTATTTATGTCATATGGAGATGTAAATGTGCTAGGACAGTATAATTTTTCTTGGAGATGCAAAATAAGCAGTGTCTGAAATAGTAGGAAAAGCACAGTGTTCCAATCCTTTCTGTGTCTTCTGAAAGACATTATGGAGAACTCCTTTAAGATGCCTAGCTCACTATCTATATTCATAGCTCTGTTGGAGGAGACAGAGCAAAGACAGAAAAGTCCAATACTAGAGAAAGCAGAGAAGAAAATCTTGGCAGTTCAAAGAAGCAGACATTGCCAGCAAGCGTGCTTTGGAATGTTGCCCGAAATGGTCAAGCTGTTCCAATGGTGATTTCTTTATTTTTGTTAAGATTAGAACACCATTGCTATATTCTAGCTTTTAAAAAAGCATCCTTAGATGGATATTTGATTTGAAAAGTTTGCTTTCCTTTCAGTGCTTTCAAGCTAGCTTTTTTTCTGTTGTATTTAGAGCCATCTTTGTAGCTGCTGTATACAACAGAGCTATCAATTGCTGGAGTGGGAAATGGCTATTGCATCTTGAATGACACAGTATTTCTGAAATGTCAGGATGAGCTGTAGTAAACAGCTGAAATATGCTTAGATCGGTGGATATTTAATTTCCTGTATGACACAATATATTGCTGCACAGTGTAAAGACGTTCGTTTCCTACGATCCAGACAAAACATGTTTCTAAGTGTCCTTTGCGACACATAATTGTGTTTAAAAAGATGCCTGCAGATTATTTCTCTTAGTTTTTGAAGTTCATTAACCACCTTAATCTGAAATAGCTCAGTTGCTTGTGGGGCTGGCTGAGGGGTTGCAGAAGCTACAGCTGGGAAGATAAAGGGGTTGGTAAGGTTCCTGTATTACTGGTTCGCTTATGTTTTAATGTTTAAAACATGTCAATCTCTATTTGTAATTGTTAGGATACCTAGTGACCAGGCAGGATTTTTGGTTAAAATGAAAATAAGTCACAAAATATTAAATACAGCTTTTTAATGTATATAAGTAGTACATGTGGCCTAATGAGAGACCAGAATACTCTATGTTAGTATACAAGATGTTGCAAAATGACTGCTTTCTACACTAAGCAGTTTATGAATTAGATGTAAGACAAAATTTTCACAAATTATAAGTAGTACATTTGATAGTATATGACATTTTCTAAGTTTTCTGTGAACACCTAATCTTCCTATTCTTCTTACACACATGATGTTTCATAGAGGACTGGCAGGTCCTAAATACATTAGTCTCTGACTAATCTTTGAGCTCGAGGATACAAATGTTCCCTCTGCAACCCTTTTGTGCTGGTATTTGACAAGAGTCTTGGATTCTAGATATTTGTCCACCAGAATGAGGTATTACTAGAATCAGTAAAATTAGAAAATCAGCACAATTAATCTCTCCAACATATGAATTGCTTCTAGACAGATAATGTTACCAGGCAATTTCTGTCTGTAATTTGTTCGAGAACTCAAGGAGGATTATCTCAAAATTTAAGATCTATTGGTGACTTTGGATTGGGTACCTATTTTACTTGAAACGTTTTTATTCCTAGTTTGAGTGATCATCCCAGTGAGGACAAATGTGCTAAAATGGTTTTAAAACTTCCATCCTGCTTAATTGAATGTTTTCTTTACATATGGCTGTTTTCTCTTGTCTTTAGCGCTCTGCGTTTTCACTTCACTAGAATATTTGGAGACAGCAAATGAAGGGTGGGATTAACACTTGTTAAATTAATTCAATTAACAATTGAAACTAATACTATAGAAACGTTTGTGCAATGTTTGCCCAGGTTGTGTGTGAGACTGAGATAGTTTTTACAATTTACTGGTATTCAGCTTCTAAACCTTTAGAAATGTCAATGTGGTTTATGGCTTCCGACTCTTCCCAGCTTCCTTACAACCTATAACATAGTACTATTCGCATGGTAAGCAAGCTTCAGAGTGCGAAACTCGATGTCTGAATGTTTGGCTTGCATCTGTCAGTAAAAACACTTGCTCGCTGCCTTAAAAATACACTGATTTGATGAACGAGCTGTGCCAAGAATGAAACAAAATACGAAATGGAATGAAGTGGAAATGGTTTGTGTGTTGTTGTCAGCCAGTGCTAGAATTATAAGACTGAATCTGCTGTTAGTAGGGCACAGGTAGGAAAAGGGCTTTGTTGATTCAGAAGGTCTCCCAATGATACTATGGCCTGTAGCACCATAGCTGCATATGGTTTGGCTTCTAAATTCTTTGAGCTGTAGAACAACAACTTTTTCTTGCACAGTACAGATCAACCAATAATCTGCACTGAGACACAGTTATACTCACAGCATTAGTACATCGGCCCAGGCCTACTTCTTCTGTGCATGTACCTATACAGCGCTTGAGTGTTATATTCAGGTAGTGCAAAATACTACTCAGTTATGTACATGTGTTAGTAGCAGTTATGCTGGATACTGCATCAAAGCCCTCTTTTTTTGAAAAAGATGGGAATTTGGTGGGCTCAGACTTGTGCACTTTAAAGAATAATTAGAGCTGCAAGACAAATTTGTGTCTGATTACTGTATGAATGGAATTGGTTATTTAAAATTGGTTATTGGCTGTTTTTTTCTGCTTGTTTACAGGTTGCATGGCCGATACCATGAAATGGCACCAAACGTTGTGCCTATGGACTATACAAAGGACCCAGATGTTAAACTACCTATGCAGCTTATAATAAACATGCCTGAGCTAAAGGTATCACTTCTGACTGCTTACAAACTGTATCTTAAGTTGTGGAGCTCACCTGCCAGGGGTTTAGCCAAGTGAGTTTGATATCCTGAAGCAATGTGACGTGCTGAGGTCTTCCCCTTCCTGTTATTGTTCAAGGGCAAAACCAGCCCCAGAAACTGGAAAACAGTTAGGAGGATGTCTTTCTTGCAGAGATAGTTGGGGTAGATGTTGAAGGAAATGAGTAGGTAATAAAATTAAATTTAGCAGTCTTTCCACTTTGTACATATTGATCCTTTAGAAGCCAGTGGGATCTCCATGTGAAGGGATGGTTAGAAATCAGAGGTTCTTATCTCAGTGTGTTGATGGAAATTTGACACAGGTGTGCAGAACATTGCTGATCAAAAGTAAAGATTTCCCTCTCAACAGCAAAAGCACAATAGATATAGTTTTTCTTAAGTATCAGGAGTTTTCATTTTTCATCAGGAGTCATTACTTAATAGGAAGCAGAGAGACAGTGCAGGTAACTACAAATGAGAGGCATAAAGCAATCTGAAAAAAATTGGGACAGTATTGCTTTTTATTATTTGATCAGTTCAACAATTGAGTATGGCTTTAACAAATATATGGATTGTTAGCATTCATTTTTCAAACAGTTCATTGAATTATGTTCTCTTTGGTCCCATGGTTTATTTTTCTATTTCATACATGCAAATTAGTTGACATCTTGAAATTACTATCATGTAGAAATAACTATTTGTTCACCGTGATAGTTGCATGCAGTATTATTAAACTTTTTAAGAGCAATGCCATAGAACACTTTTAACTGATGGCCTTCCACTTGATTTTAATGATTTAGAAACACTTCCTTAATGTTGTAAGATATCAAATAATTGGGAAAAAAAAATACAAGCCAAAGCAGTGCTTTGGAAATTCAGTTGTGGAGGAGGTTAAGTCAACATAAAGTGAAAGACATTTGAATTCAATTTCACGTTGAAGGTTTTGAGGTTTTTTCTCCCTTAGAAGCAATCCCTAGATGTGTTGGATTTATTCTTAATGCCCCAGTGACATTTGTGTGAAATGATTTAATGCAAAGACGTGCTCTCAGCAGTTACCTGGAACCAGTCATTTGAAGCTTAGCAACTAGTTCAAGAGGAGTAAGATTTTTTCATCTTGAAATAGGGATATTTGGCTGACCTACTGAAGTGCTTTCGTGTTGGATGGGCAGCTTGCATAAAAATGCAAATTAGTGTTGTATGGAATATAATACAACAAAAATTACTTATGGCCTTAACCTATGTGAATATAAAATAAATTAATCAGGGTTTTTCGTAGCTGGCAGAATGAAATAGCGTGGGCTTAAAAAAATCTCAGTATGTAGGAGCGTCTCGAAATATTCTGATTGTTTTCAGCCAGCTGCTATTTTTGCTGATGCCTAGATACTGAATTCTTATCTTTGTGATAAAATGTATGATCCTCGAGGGGTTTTGATTCATTCATCCATTACTGCAAGTAGTTTTATATCTCTCTTAACATGTCTGCAACTCATTCATCACTGTAGCGTCTTAGGTGCTTGTACTGGCACTTCTGGTATGGACAATCAGTATTCCTTAAGTTTTGTGTTATTATCTCTAGGACTTTGATAGCACAATATGAAATTCTCAGGCTCAGTTACGTGACTCTGAAGAGTTTAACTTCCAGATGGCTAATAGTTGTTTTGTGAAAAATGAAGGCTAAATTCAGAATAGAAAGCAAGAAACTATGATCACACATATTTGTTGGCTTCAGAGGTAGAGGACTGAGCACTTAAGGAACAGCTCATTCTTTGAAAACTTTAAAGATGGGAGATTCTTATATTTACAAGACAGCCTGGTACTTAAGCTGAGATATAAACCAGAGATTTTATATTGTATCATGATTAGATTTTGAGATACAGGAGCACATCTCACTACTTTAGCAAACTTAGGTGGTACTGATAATAGGCTTCCTAATAAACCTACGTAAGTAAAGTGGATCATAATCTGTCTTCTTGCACCATATCAAGTCTGCAAGGCTTTCTGACCCTGCTTTAGAAGATGTCTCCAGGGTAATAGAACTTGATTTTTTGAAAATAGCAGGACAAAATTCAGTGTCACGTTTTATAATTCTCTCCCAAGTCTCATAAGGCTGTGGAACAACATTAGAAATATGGCTGTCAAACCACTCATTTTATTTCATGAATACTAGCTCTTCATAGAGAAAGTGTTTTCAATAGCTAGTGAACTTGTTTCCAGTAAAATACCATGTAAAGGACCCTTAGATCTTCCTCCCTAACTCTTTCAAAACATTGACACTAAAGGATATTGAAGTGCCACCTAAGTATCTCAGTTATAAACCAGAGTCAGTCTTGGTCACGGAGCATTTTGAAGTTACCTGTGCAGATGGGGCGAGGGGGAGAGAGTATTTCCCCTAGAGGTCATTTTCCAAGAAATCTAGGTAGTAACTCCAGCTTGTAAACTCAGAAAACTGTATCTTTAACCTTTGCAACTTGACCAGACTGCTAAATGGTTACAGTATTTTCTTTCTTCAGTAAAGTTTCTCCAAGGTGAAGACAAAGCAAACATTTAAATCTTAAAATAGAAATAAATGACCTAATGTCTATTGAATTCTAATAAAATTAGCGGTAATCTCAATGCACCTGGCTTTTTTCATATACACATTACATTTCTAGTTACTGGCAGTGTTGAGCTCAATACCACTGCAGATTCTGACAAATGGATAGAATCAATAATGCACTTTTCTAAATTAGATTCTAATACTATAAAGAAAGATCTTTACCTCATGCATTAATGTTTTGAGCCAGGATTTTTGTGTTTCAAAGGAAAAA
Source organism: Baryphthengus martii (assembly GCA_013396935.1). Lineage (NCBI taxonomy): Eukaryota > Metazoa > Chordata > Aves > Coraciiformes > Momotidae > Baryphthengus > Baryphthengus martii. The sequence goes on along the minus strand of VWZK01006314.1, from coordinate 70,947 downwards.
AATGCTGTTGGTCACTCACTTTAATTGGTAATGAATTATTCACTAACTCATCTTTAAAAGTTGAAAGCCAGGACGAGAAATAAATAAATAAAGAAGGGTCAGATACTTTAAGTTGATTAGGTCTACCATTATACTGAAGCTAACAGCTAGTTTACTCCCATCTGTTTCATTGCAGTCTCTGTTCTCTAATTTTGACAATTTTTTACACAGGCAGAAGTGTAATAAATTAAATTTAGGGCATATGGGCACCTATGAGATTGCAGCAATTAATATTGCAAAATTGTAGCAATGAAATGGGCTGTTCAGTGTGAGACCATGTAGAAAGCAAAAGTGAATTTATTTCAAAACAGAATTCACTTCACTCTCATTATCCCTGTCATTTCCACAGAGCTAGATGGGGGAATGTAACCTGGTGATAGAGATCACATATGATCTGTAGAAGTCAGTGGGTGACCATATTCTTTGTGATGTATGTGTCCCTAATTGTCAGAATCTTCAAACGGATGTGTGGCCTGTCTGGGTATTGTAGAGTAGAGCAATCCTTTTGTCAGGAGTTGGTCATAAAAGGGCTTCCTGGAGGGGAACCATTTTTGCTTCATTCACTTTACAGTCGGTTGCTTTCTTTTTTTGGCTCCCGCAGTAACTTCATTGATCCTCGCAGGCCTTGTCATTAGTTGCAGCAGTAAGGTAGTTCATAAATTTGCACACTACTGAATCAGAATGATCAGCAGGCACAGGAATCAGCCAGGAGAAAGGAAGGACACACGGGGAACAGTGAGTTGATCACACATTTCAGAACCGATGTTAGCACCTTATTTTTGTCAAGTTTAAACATGAATGCATGCCAGTTGCTTCAAAATAAAATCAAAACACTTCCTACAGTTTTAATAGGATTACATTTTAGAAGTGATTTCAATGAGTCTTCAGCTGCAAAGTTTTCCGTGTAGTGGGCAATGACACCCGAGAGAGCAAGTTGATACTCTTTCAAAGTCCCCTCCCCTGCTCTGGCCGACCTTTGCTTGCACATCCTGTTAGTTGTTTCTAGTTATGATGTGATGTTTTACTCCTTTAAGACCATTCTTTTTGCTTCTCTGAAACCCCTTTTTAACTGTGTGTCTCAGCTCTATGCCCTCCAAGAGGGTCAAGTGAGGGCCATTTTCTCCCTTACCTGCTTGATGGTCTTCACCAGTTTCCTGCTATAGTTAGTGAATCGGGTTTTGTTACAATGCCTTATATTCCCATGCTATACTATTATGTTCTGTAATATTTAAGCAGTTCTATATGCAGTGGTGATTTGGCTGTTAGTGTAGCCTTCAGTAGAGGTAAGCTCATTGCTGAGTTGTTTTTCATTTCTGCTTTCTGACAGAATGACATCCTTTTTCTTTTTATAAGATGTAAACATAGCAATTTAGCTGTGTCTTACCCTTGGTTTGTGCAGGGTTTTCTTCATCAGTACCCTGTAGGCAATTCAGAGAAGTTTGATGACATGATTAAAAATATTTAGAAAAAAAAATAAAAAATTGAGGAAGACAAAAAGGGGAAAAAAACTAACAAAGAAATGTGCCTTTCTCTGCTCCAGGGACAGCCTGCTCTTCCACTTATTCTGCTTCCCTTCGAAAGCACCAGCTTCACCATGGAGGTCTGGTGATGAACATTTTAGACACTTTTATATTACTCTTTGTATGATAAGAGTTCATTCTTCATTTTTAGGAATAACCCCTGAAACCTGAGAAAGGTTTGCTTCTGATCAGTTCTGTACAAGTCCTGATTAACTTGTCCAAAGGGATTCTGGATTTCAGTAGTTTGCAAAGCAGACTCTTTTGTGCGTTTAAGTATCTTCCCTAATGTTGGTGGGGACTTATGTTCAGATACAAAAGAGAAAATTATTATGTTTCTGTGGATATAAAACTGAGAAGCATTTTGTCATGACTGTCCAGCATCTCCAGCTTAGTTATCTTGACCTGTCTTACAACTTTACTTGCAACTTCTTATTTCCAAAATGCAGTCAACTTGTGAAAATAGGATAGAGTGCTTTAATTAATCAAGATGGAAAATGGGTAGGGTGAAAGGACAATGCAGTCCCTTCCTAGAGCCTGTGATGGAAGCTAGAGGATGTGGGAAAAGAACAAGTGACTTGGTAAGATTCAGCTGCAGTCTTGGAAATAAGCCCTGTAATAGTTTCTTAGAAAACCAGTGGTTATGGTTTACTATATGGTGTTCTAGGTCTGTATGTTGGAATAGATGCCACATGACATTCCAAAATTTATAGAAACACAATTCTCTGAGTAGAAAAAGTGATCCTTAAAAAGATGGATGGCATATTTAGGAGGATTATCTCAAGCCACTACTGCAACAGCAAAACAGCAGGGGTTTAGCTGTAACAATTCTTTGTTGTTTATGTTTTCCCTTTCTTTTTTTTATTGTGAGAAGATGGAAAAAGCCTTTTGACAAGACAAGTGTAAATTTCTAGTTTTAAAGGGATTCTTTTTTAAACAATTAGTGCTTAAGGGAAAACATCTAGGAAGGAACAGTATTGTTTTCCCTTTTACTCCCTTCCCCCATGGCTTTTCCTTTAAATATGTTGGAACCTTAATCTGTGCTCTTTAGAGTAGAGGTAATGAAATTACAGAAAGGATGTGAAAAGTATCTGTGAAGGTAAGCTAATACTTTCCATTGTGTAAGCCACAGATATACTGCCTGAAGACACACAATATGAGAAAGTTAAAGGAAAGAAATCAATATGAGGAAAGATTTTATTTTTCGTTTAGTTTTTAGAGATCTGTCTGGCAAAGAGTTAACAAGTATGCTTAGGTCCATTTAATTCATTGATAATCGATCTGTATTTTCAAGACCTCTGACGTGCCGAATAGATAATTCATCTTATGCAACTGCAATATCCTTATTCAGTAAGAGATCATACCCAGCATTTCTAATGCAGAAAGTCCTGAGTTTGATATTCACTGCTGATAGGGCTATTTGCACTTGTGTCCTCCCTGTTTGTTACCCAATGCTGCCTCTAAGATGTCAGTTTACAACTGTTACCATGACACTTTGTTCTGATGAGGTTTGTTTCAAAGAAACCAATATAGTATCTTAGAAATAAAAAAGATATTTTTTTCTAACATGGTTTCTCGTCCACTTTGCTATTTAGAGTTCTCTAATACTAAACATTTAATGGATACAGCAATTTTTCTGTGCTTTTAGGAAGAAAGTGGACTTTTTTTCATATATTTCAGCCCCAATGAATCTTACTTTGGCTTATTAATGAACTGACAATTTGAAACAATAGAATCAGTTGTTTTCCACTGAGTGTCTGTACGTGTACTCGTATCACAGACAGGCGTATTTCCAAGCACTCAAGTAGCAGTACCTGCAGATGCGCATCTGCTGTACCTCCTCTACAGATCATGCACATGATGTGAGTGATCATTTCGTATCCTTTTACAGTGACTTTCTCTCAGCCATCTGGCTCATTCTAGGGTGTTGATTTTCATTCCGCAACTCTTGAGAGATGTGACCCTGCTGCTTTTTTGAGGCGATTGTCTTTTTGGTTTTGGGAATCACTCTTTTCTACATATTTCTACATAATTTTCCATATAGCTTCTTTTTTATTTCTGTTTGGCGTGGTTTCATCTTTATCTCAACAGTGAGCTCAGCCTTATGTATTCAGCTCAGAGCACAGTGAGCTCATTAATCTCCTATCCTTTGAAATCTGTAGGCATGCTCCCTATTGTGGAATTACTTAAGTCATTGAATCTTGCAGGAGCATTTGAATTTAGTATTAACTGCTTTAATGGTATGTCATTTGAGCCTATGGTTCTGTGGTCCCTCCTTCACCTATCCATTAAACCAGTCTTACTCCTGGCTGTTACCTCACCAGAAAGACTGGAGAGGTCTTGGCATTTACTGGTGAATTTTGAATCTTATCTCAGGGAATCACACTTCCAATGTCTGTTTCTCAGATTTCACCCATCTTCAGAAGATTGACACACATGCAATTATATCGTTTGTCATTAGATGGATATTTGCCTTTTGGCAGATTCCAACTGATTTCTACCATGGAAGTAGTCCTGGAGTGCTAAGTGCAGAACCCAAAGGCATCTCATTAGACGGTTGGTGTATCCTGAGTGCTTTGTTATCATTAAATAGAAACCTCCTGACAGAATCAAGTATGCTCTCTGAGGATGTGAATGGGCAGTACAACTTCTGTGAAAAATTATCTCAAGAGTTGCAGCTGGGATGAAATTTGTTATTAAATTTGCCAAGTGACATGACTTGACAAATTTATGTAGGCATGATATAGCCTTGATGAATCCATGCCTTGTACCTAAATGTCTGACCGTTTCTCTGTACTTGCATCCCGGAACTAGATACTGCAAAGGGTTATCCCGTTGCATGAATCTACACATTGATTGATCCCCTGAAGAAAAGAGGAAGGCCGCTTTCCAGGAACTAGATGTTCCTTGTGCCCACATGCAGTCTCACCTCACATTTCTCTTAGAGAAATGAGCTTTTGTATGTCGTGCTTGTCTTTTGACATGAATCCTTTGAAGTTTTTCATTATTTGAGGTTGTAACAAAATGTATCTTAAATGGTTATCTCTGTGTGGGTGACAAATTTCATTATGCTTCCAAGTTCCCCCTGTGATTTCAATTGAACATCTTTATCTTCAATTCTTGTTGTAAGCTGCTGCACACCATTTAACAATTGAATTTCCTTTCAGAGGCAGCTGCATATTAGTGGTAAGTAGCCCAATTCTTATAAGGTACTTTATGTTCCTTTAAGATGGAGGACACTACATAAATATAAAATGTCAATCTGTTAATTTACCTCTGCTTTGTACATGTGGCTAGTATTTTTTTAGTCTCCACAGGTATGCAGAAAATGTGTTCTATAGATGCAGCTATTCTATGTGTGAATTATCGAGAAAGAATTCAAGCAACATGAAAAATAGCATTTTCCAGTAATCTGCCTCGCAAATATAGCTGCTTTATGAAATTTCACTTAAAATAGTTGGATGGTTTATAAATACCTGTTAGGTAATTAAACTTACAGAAAAGAAAAAGAAACTATTGAGCTTTTACAATACTTCTTTTAAGGCCAAATAAAACGTGGCATGCATGTTAAAAATAGCGAATATGATATGCCACCACCAAAGTATTTACATTTATAGGAGATAAATATGTTAATTGGTGTCTTGGATTCAGATAAGATCTGTAGAATAGTTTTGATGAGATGCTTCTCACAGTCCAGATAACGTTTGTGTGTTTTATTCATAATCAACTGAATTGAATTGATTTTCCTAGTTTTATAGACATAACTTGTGGTTTGACCTTGGCTGGGAGCCAGCCGCCACCAGGCTGCTCTATCACTCCCTGCCGCCTCAGCTGAACCATGGGGACAAGATGAAACTTGTAGGTTAAGACAAAGGCAGTTTAATGAAAATCAAAGCAAGGCTGTGCGCAGAAGCAAAAGAAAACAGAGTTATTCTCTACCTCTCATCAGTAGGCAGTGTCCGGCCTGTACGGGGAAGCAGGGCTCCAACATGTGTAGTGGTTGCTCTCAAGGACAAGCCGATGCTTCCACTCCCCCTTCTTCTTTTTCTAAATTTTATTGTTGAGCTGACAATATATGGTGTGGAATAGCCCTTTGGTCAGTTTGGGTCAGCTGTCCCTGTTGTGTCCCCTCTCAAAATCTTGTCCACTCCATCCCACTGTGGGAGAATGTTGAAAAACCAGCCTTAGAGCTGCGCAAGCCCTGCTCAGCTGTAGCCACAACACAGATGTGTTATCAACACCTAGCTCTCAATACAAAGCATAGCACTGTGAGGGAAAATTATCTCAGTCAGACCAAATACATAGCTACAAATTTAGTTTGGGGTTTTGTATAGCTGTGAGAAAGATGTTCTGTTACAATAAAAAGATTTGATTTGGACTTCAGAGTAGTAAAGTAGCTTTTCTTATGCTTGTTTATGTCTTTACAGTTTTAGAATATTGTTTTGTTCAGAGTAGCCTTGACACCAGCTGGGTTGATAGGGTGCTAGAAAGGGATCTTAGGATCATCTCCTGTGGAGATGAAATTTTATTTAAAAGCCTGAATTTTATCATCAGGTCAACTAGAGGTTGGATGTTGATGTGTATCACAGTGAAAATGAAAGACTTCTGTAAGATTCTACTGGGATGTCACTCTACATCTTTAATGAACAGACATGGTTTGGTTGATGGTTGACTGATGGTACCAAATCTATCAGGTGTGGGATGCAGATACTTACTGTTTAGATATTTGTTCCTCCAGCCTTCAGTCAGGTGCCTCCAGAAGGCATAAAGATACTGCTTGTTTCATTGGCTTTTCGCCTTGATGTCTGTTTCCTTCCCACCCTGTCAGCCCCTGTTGTGTGTGGTAGCTTCTTAATGTAGGAGCAGCAAGCCTCCTGACCCTGGCAGTCTAACACACTATCAGGATCCTGTTATGTGCCAATGATCGTACTTTTACCTTAACATTTATAAGGTGTGTGTTCCACACAGGAGATGAGCACCAGTTTAGAGAGGATGAATAACAATGGAGCTGAGAAGATCTGGGTGAGAAGTAGTACTATGCAGCAGCACGTTCTGCTGACACTTTCTGATAAAGCATACAAATGTAAATTTTCAGATGCATTTTGAAAGACCAAATGTTGTCTTCAGAGATCCAACCATAGAATTAAATACTCATTAACAGGGAGTCTTCAGGGTTTTGATCTTCCAAATACTAATACATACGTATATCTCTGTTTTTCACAGGAGAATCCCTTCAAGGAAAGGATTGTGGAATCTTTCTCCGAAGATGGAGAGGGGAGCCTCAGCTTCAATGATTTTGTGGATATGTTTTCTGTGCTCAGTGAAATGGCTCCCAGAGAGCTTAAAGCAATCTATGCCTTTAAGATCTATGGTACTGTATTGCAATGCTTTTGTATGTCTTTTTTAGTTCCAAGTAAGTGAGTATGAGAGTTGTTGGTGATCTTTTCTTTGGTTCTTTTATTGTTTAGATTTTAATACAGATAACTTCATTTGTAAAGCAGACTTAGAGAAAACTCTCAATAAGCTGACCAGAGAAGAGCTCACAGCAGAAGAAATCACTCTAGTTTGTGAGAAAGTGATAGAAGAAGCTGACATGGATGGTGATGGGAAACTAGGATTTGCAGATTTTGAAAACATGATTTCCAAAGCACCAGATTTTCTCAGGTATTGTTTTGAGAAAAATAGAGTCTCTTGCATGCTTTCAGGTGTTTTTTTAGGATATCACTGTGTAGTGTAATACAAGAAATGTCAGACATAAGCACTTTACCAGAGAGCTGACTAGAGGACGACTTCTTATCCTAACTCTGTTTACTATTTTAGAGCATATTCCAGTTATCTCCTAACTTGAAGACTAAGAGCTCAATGACTTTTATCTCCTTTTTTTTTTTTCTTGTTTGTTTGTGTGGTTTATTAAGGAAAATATTTTGATCTATTATAGGCTCAAATTCATATTGTTCTTAAGCCTATAGCAAGCATCTGTGCTGTCTGAATAGGAATGTTTGCAAATATTGTATATGTGTTACAAATACACATGGAAACACATTGACCTTTTGCACTGAGAAGGTGAGAGCTAGATGACATTACTGTGGTACAGTTCATGCTGGTAGCAAAAATGAATTAAAATTATTATTTACTGCAGTCTTTTTTTCAATCCACTGTTAATCAGGGTTTTTTATAACTAGTGTTTTTAATTTTTGTTGCTGAGTATCATCCTAACAATCTGTAGATAAAAACCAGCTATCTTAGGACAGTTTTCTTGCACGTTTCATATTTAAAGAGGCCTTTTGAAAAGGATAATGACTTTTTATTTTTACAGATTAATAAATCATTCTACATAAACTTATACTCAAGGCTGCTACTTAAGTAATACAAGGGTAGACCTTCTTTAAGAAATTACAGTCAACCAGACAGCAAAATAAAATACTTTCAGACTGGGAAGAGTTCATACTTGAATCTTAAATCCACTGGCAAAGTGGACTGAAGATAAAATCTTTATATAATAGTAAATGCTTGATAACCTGAAAAAAATTTTTTTTCATAATCTTTGTTCATACTCATTGTTAAGTTGGTAGTGTTGCTGTTTGCCTGGTCGTAATTGATAATAACACATAAATTCTAACATCTGTGAAGATAAATAATCCAACAATTGTCTGGACTGCGAGCAGGTAATACAATGATTGTAAGTTGTTTTGGGAATGCTGGAACGAATAAATTCCAGTTTCTGCAGACTTGTGTCTCCTGATTAGCTGACTGATGTCTGAGAAGGAGTTTAGTGCCTTTTTATGCTGCAGTTAAGGCATGGGGACTGGCTCATCTATGTATATTTTCTGATGTCTGCAAAGGTGTAGAATTATTTTGCATCCTGTTGTGAAGTGGAACACCTAAAGACTTTTTTTCATAGAGCTGCCTGTTTGCAGGAAATTGGGAGAAACTTCATCATCTTTCAGTCACATGTTGTTGAATTCTGCCAAAGAATTTAGAAGTTAACGGGGAGTATTAACAAAGCTCATGGTCAGATTAAATAAACTGCATTTTATAGGAAATAAGGCTAAACATTAGGATAGAATTAAGATAGATCAAGATTTGGACTGATAAACTTAATGCTAATGATGTTTAAGAAGTTTTAAGTGTTCTGCAGAACACAGAACGGTTTATTTCTTTGATAAAATTAAATTTCTTAGGAAAGACGTTAAATTATTCTACTATAAAGCATGAGGACATGGTTCCTGTGAATCCTGAGGAACATCAGCATCTTGAGAGGATATACTACAAAGCTAATGTGAATGCCTTTTATACACTAGAAGCATATCAGGCATTCCTTGACTAATCAAGTGTATCAACAGAAACTCTTTTAAAACAAGATATATAACATATCATTATGGTGAGGCTCAAATAAGTAGGTATTCTAATACTTTGTTTATGTATATTTCCAGCTATAAGAATGTTTTCTTTATACTGTTATCCATATAGAAGCTGCTGGGGTCAGATAGAGTTTCCTTTAATCAATTAAAAGGCTGTACTGTACCTACAAATCTGTTCGAGCGCAGAGATCAAATGTGGAGAATTGAAGGCAGATCTGAAGACTCAGCAGAAGCTGGAGTTTCAGAAAGTCCCCGTGCCACGACTGACTTTACTGCTCATAAACTGCTGACTGAGAATTCTAAGCTGAGGTTGCTGTGCAATCCAGTCATTTCCTGAGAAAGTAACAAAGAGGAATATTTGCCACTGTAGCCATTGGAATGACTGTCATAAACTTGTAAAAGAAAAATAGTTACGATGTTTGGGAAGCTGAGGAAATGAGTGGAAAGGCCTGAGTGCTGGGTATTTGATGGGGCAAGAAGATGAATAAAAAGAGAGATGAAGTGAAAAGTACAGAGCTTGTTTTAGATTAGGTAAAGAGAAATTAGAGAAGGGATCACTGACAATACCGATAATCTCAAAAGGCCAAGTATTGGAAGACTGATTATCCAGTTGCTCAGTTGAAACTCATGTACTTTGATTCATGTTTGTGATGTGGTGAACTCGTGTTACTAAGATGTCTCTTTGATATTCAAAACAGCTGTGTTTATATTTAAAACAGTCTTTTTTCTATCCTTGGCTTCAAGAGAAATGGTAACTCCCCTCTCCTTTCAGGTCCAAGAGATTAGCTGGGTCACAGGATTCAGCTCTGAAGTCCTCAAGTTTAAGAGCTCCTCATGTGACATGACCTAAAGAAGGGTTTCTTTCCACCTTCTAGCTGAAACACTGGCTTAGAGGCTCTGGCTGTTAACTCGGCAACATGAGTTTTAACCGTTGAAGCTATATTGGAGAATGAGAGTGTAAATGGAACAAGTCTTAGAGCCAAGAAGAGAATGTGTAGCTTCTCTGATTTGGTTTCTGTTTCAGCCAGAGTAAACAGCTGCAGGAAAAGAAGGTGACAAAATCCAAACTAATCTGTACGGAAGACTTGATACTTCTCCCTTATTGTGGTTTAGTATTCATTTTGCCTTCAAAGGTATTTTATTTTTTATGATGACATTCTTAGTCATATTTTTGCTGTGTGCACTACATCATAAACTGATATATTTGTTATATACTGAATTTCCTGATCTCAGCCACTTACTCTCATTTTTAAATGCTGCGTACATGCTGCATTCTAAAGGGCAACAGTGACTGCACTTTTGGAATGGGATCTATTGAATTTTAATCCGCAATAGGTGTACCAGGGTCTGGCTGGGGACTGAAACCAAGCCAGTGCTCTCTGATAGTATCCAATGCATGCTAGCGTGTAATGGAACGTGTGACATGGGACAAGAGCGCAATTCCTGTAACTGATCTCTCACCACAAAACACCTGGTTCCTATTCACTGAGTTAAATTATACTGTTAAGTGTCTTGGACACATTACCTGTTCATTTAATGAATCAATGCTTTCTTTTATCTTTCTGAATTTATCTCCAGCTCAATTCATGGCCTCTTATTTTCTTCTCTTCTGTGTCTTCAGCTGTAATAATCCTCTTAAGTGATAACTGTAGGCTGTGTGCAGACAAACTCAAGACAGGGCTGTGTAGTTTCACCCTGTAATATAATGCAGAACGTGCAAAGCACAGGAAGAGTCTTAATAGCAGATTAACAAACCCTTATGCCAGTGGTAAACTTATGTCTGAATTATCTTCTTAATACTGTAAAATACATGAAAACATGTTTTCATCTAAATAAAACTGTTCCTTTTGAAATGTTCAGCAGACACATGGAAGAAATACCGACCCATCAACGGCCGGAGACAGTCATAATTTTTTTCTCCACTTTTTGTGCCCAACTGAATGCATTCCAGACTTTAAATTCAAGGAAACCTAAGTGCCTATTGATTTATACTTTCAACTGCTCAGTAGCTGTGAAGATGAAACACGTAGGAACTAAAGCAATAGCCGAATTTGAAAATTATTGCCAGTGAGCAATTGGAGATACTGGGTAATTGCAGTTTTCAGGGACTTAGCTATGAATCTGCAGAAAATCAGCATTTCTAAATATCTGATCCCAGAATAACATACTGGCACCTGGTATGTGATCCTTCTGAAAATGTTGATTAACTTACCATACCCTGGATGATTTTCATTTGTAGTAAAGGATTTCTTATTCTGTTCTTTGCCTTTTCTCCCACCAAAAGCCACTTCTTCACATTGTTAGAGTAGGAAACGTAGGATGCAAGGCAGTTAGGTTTTATCCCTGGCTCTGCAATTACTTGAGCAGGTTATCTCTGCTAAACCACAGATTATTTTGTTCTCTGCTTTGTTATGTGGGACCAGTACTTACCTCACTTCTGACAAACATTGAGAACTTTTGTAATACGAACTATCCAACTGTAAAATCTCATCATCATTAACATCAGGTATGAAATTACTGAGGGAGGAATACCTTCTTCACCCTGTTTATGGAAAACCTTTGGAGGCCAGATTCCCATAACAATGTGCACTCTGTTTTCGAAGCATCTTTTTCACGCAGCTCATTATGTTGGATTTTTAAAAAATTGTCACACTATCCTGCCTTCTTAATATATACAGAAGCCATTAATCTTGGTACCAGATCCAGACTTTGACCTGGTGTAAGCTAAAGTTCATCCACTACATGTTGGCTGATTTTCCTTATCACTCGTTTCTCAAACCTTTACTTAATGACCCTGTGTAGGTTTAATCTCCTACAGACAGCCTTTGCAAGAGTTGTACTGCTGTCAAGCAAATGAAGATGCAGTAAAGTCTGTTGCTTGATTTGCACTGCTGTGGCTGAGGAATTTTTTAAGACTAGAAGAAAACACTGCTAATCATTGACCAGGGAAGAAGGTATATGCATTTTTGGCTGTTATCCCAGAAGCCTGAGTAAGCTGTAAATGATAATGACAGTTGCTAGTTCAGAAAATTTGATCTCAGTAGGTTTATTTCACTCAAGATTGCTATCATTAAGAAGCTGCTTGTAGTTTAATGGAAGTATTAGCAGTCTGAACTGGCACTAGCTAAGTGTTCTGTTCTACAAGACTGGTTACGTTTTCCACAGGAAATTGTTTTATAAATCATTCTGGAAGTTTAAGCTTATTTGAATGCCTGAGGATGAAACATACTATAACAATCTGAAATGCAGTTTGAGAAGAATGTGGCATTAGGAACACCTAGGAGGTGCCAGAACTAGACAGAGAAACCACAGATTAAACAAAAAGATATCTTTGGAAATGCAGTATTTCTGAAACCTTTGTGGGTCTTTACCCATATACCAGTTGATTTCCTGACTCCAGTCCTACCTAAAGCTGAAGTAAGAGAAGCTTTCTTACAGGAAATGTGCATCTCATAGGACCTGTCCCAACATACAGATTATCTTGTTCTTAAGGACTAACCTTAGAGCTAGTGACAAATTACCAAGAGATGCTTACCAAGAAAACAGTGGAAGGGAATCATTTTTGTCAGTGTTTTCACAGAATATTTCAGCTGCTTCTTAGTTAAAAGCTTAATCTCCAAAAGCCAAAATGACACTCCAGTAGAAATACAAAAATTTTCAAATACATAGATTTCCAGTGAAGTGGATTTGGATGGATCTGGATTTTTTTAAGGAGTTGTACCTAAAATGCTTTCACACACAATGCTATGGATTTTTTAGTCCCTAGATTTTGCCTACGCAGGGCTTAAATTTTCAAGAGTTTGTATTAATATGGGACTCTAGACAGTTCTTGTGTTGTGAACAAAACATTTATAATTTTTTTTTCTAAAACCTTAGTGCCAGTAGGGTCTTTGTATCACAGTATGCTTTCTTTTGCAATACCTAGGCCAGTAGGGTGAGTCAGCCAGCCCCACACATTAGGACTGCTTGTGTTAAGAAAGAAAGGAGGGTAATTGTCAGAGGTGATTTCCTTCTCAAGGGAACAAAGGGCCCCATATGCAGACCAGATCCATTCCACAGGGAAGTCTGCTACCTCACTGGGGCCTGGGTTAGAGATATCACCAGGAAACTCCCTGGTCTGGTACAGTCATCTGATTATTATCTGCTGCTGGTACTGCAGGTTGGTAGTGATGATGTTGTGGATAGAAGTCCTAAAGCAATTCAAAAGGATTTTAGGGCACTGGGACATTTGGTTGAAGGATTGGAATTCCTCAATCCCTTCAGTGGCAGGAAAGAATAGGGAAAAGAACAGCAAAACACACCTGATTAAGATGTGGCTCAAAGGCTGGTGCTGCTGGTGGCATTTTTATTTTTTTTGACCATGGACTGCTTTACATGACACCAGGCCTACTGGCAACAGATGGGGCATGCCTGTCTTGGTGCCAGGGAAGTTATGGAACAAACTGAGTGCCATAACGTGCCATTTACTGGACACTCAGGCGATCAGGCCCAGTCATCACGGGTTCATGAAGGGCAGGTCCTGCTTAACAAACCTAATCTCTTTCTATGACAATGTGACCCTCTTGGTGGATGAAGGAAAGGCTGTGGATGTTGTTTATGTGGATTTCAGGAAAGCCTTTGATACTGTTCCCCAAAGCATCCTCATGAAAAAACCTGGCTGCCCTAGGCCTGGACGAGCGCACGCTCTGCTGGATCAAACACTGGCTGAATGGCTGGACCCAGAGAGTGGTGGTGAATGGAGTTAAATCCAATTGGTGACCCATCATGAGTGGTGTTCCCCGGAGCTCAGTTTTGGGGCCACTCCTGTTTAATATCTTTATTGATGATCTGGATGAGGAGCTTGAGAGCACCCTCAGTAAATTTGCAGATGACACCAAGGTAGGTGGGAGTGTTGATCTGCTTGAGGGTAGGAAAGCTCTTCAAAGAGACCTGAATAGGCTGGATCGATGGGCTGAGGCCAATCATATNGCCAAATGTCAAGTCCTGTACTTGGGCCACAGCAACCCCAGGCAACGCTACAGGCTTGGGGCTGAGTGGCTGTTAAGCTGCTTGGCAGAAAGGGACCTGAGGGTGTTGATCAACAGCCAGCTGAACATGAGCCAGCAGTGTGCCCAGGTGGCCAAGAAGGCCAACTGCATCCTGGCCTGCATCAGGAACAGTGTGGTCAGCAGGACTAGGGAAGTGATCGTGCCCCTGTACTCAGCACTAGTGAGGCCGCACCTCAAGTACTGTGTTCACAGTTTTAGGCACTGCAGGGTAAGACATCAAGTTGCTGGAGCAGGTCCAGAGAAGGTCAAGGAAGCTGGTGGAGGGTCTTGAGAATAAGTCCTATGAGGAGCAGCTAAGGGAGCTGGGGTGGTTTAGTCTGAAGAAAAGGAGGCTGAGGAGAGACTTTATCACTCTCCACAACTGCCTGAAAGGAGGTTGTAGAGAGGTGGGTGTTGGTCTCTTCTCACAAGTCACAACTGATAGGACAAGGGGAAATGGCATCAAATTGTGTCAAGGGAGGTTTAGGTTGGACATTAGGAAAAATTTCTGTATCAGAAGAGTTATCAAAGACTGGAACAGCTGCCCATGGAAATGGTTGAATTGCCATCCCTGGATATATTTAAAAGCCATCTAGATATGGTGCTTAAGGATATGGTGTAGTAGTGGCCCTGGTAGAGTTAGATAATGGTTGGATTTGATGATCTTAAAGGTCTTTTCCAACTGTAGCGATTCTGTGTGCCACACTGCTAAACGTGGTATCTTTCAGTGTCACCCAGATTTGAATAAATTCCTAGATATGAAGTTCCTAAGGACTATGACGAATATAAAATTTTATCTTCTCCAAATAACATACCACAGAACTTCCTTTGGTGAATTCTTGATTTAAATCAATTAGCTGTGATTAAGTTAGAACATTATTTTTCTAAAACAAAATCCAAAATCTGTTCATCTGGAACTTTTCACCTTCTCAAATACTCCAAACCTTCGAAGTTTTCTTCTGGCGTAAGCATCAAAATTACAGTATTTGCATACAGAAATACATAATAACCCCTTCTGATTTCATTCATTCAAGAAAGAAGCTTACAGTTTATACTGTCATGACATTGAACAGAGGTTACTACTTGGAGAAAGTGAGCTTTCAGCATGCCCTCTTTAATTGTATCTTACTGTCAGGCCAAGATGCTCAGGACTTCTGAAAACATGGCAGTAGTAAAGCATGCTGCTTACCTATATCTTGGTGCAAACAGAAAGAAGATAACAATTGGGATCTCTTGGTCCTAGCAAGAGAAACAATAAGTTTATCTGCCTGATTTGATTTGTTTAGGAGCCCAAATGCTGTGTCATTGCGTAAGTACTTCTTGAAAACATCTCTCTCTGCTATATATTCAATAAATAGGTCCATTTATATTTGATTTAATCCAGTGTAGAGCACGGTCCCCTGAGCTAACATTTTCAGAAGATGGAAATTTCTCTCTGAATGTTTAAATCTTCCTAAGAGTATGACAGAAGAGATTCAGAATCATTACACAGCACCTTCCTTTTTGTACTTTAAGGAAAATGTGTATAATGACAAATGTATTTATAGCTCGTAATCTTTTTCTTTCCGTTGCAGTACTTTCCACATAAGAATCTGAAGATGTTTTTGTGAGCCAGTGTTACCAGAAATGACTTGCCAGTCCAGCCTTTCTGAATCTCAGGCACTTTGGGGGCCTTTGTCCTCTAATTATGGCTTCTTAGAACTCATCAGAAAGTAATGAAATAATTCTGGTTCACAAAGAGACAGAAGCATCATGTGATCTACAGGATATTTGGAACAGTCACATTTTTATCTTCACTGCTGGCCAAGCACTCTGGCAAAGATGGTTGGTTGTTGGGTTGTGGATTTTTTTTTTTTTTTTTAAAACAGACAGAATTAGAATACTATTAAAGGTATTTCCACATAGGTTTTATATTTATGAATATTTAATACTGCTCTTAAAAGTGCAAAAAAAAAAAAAGTTTGACAGAAAGATTAGCTTTGGTGACTTTTCCATGAGTATTTGAAAGAAAGCATGGGCCTTAAAAAATGAGATGCCTCTATCACTGTGTTGTACAGCTGGGAATCATGCATGGAAATTATCCTAGGTAAAAGAACTACAGTCAAAATCAAGCTCCCAGTGTTGAAGACAACCACATCCCAGGTTTGCCTTTCTGTCACTGAAATGGCAGGTGCTGGGTTTGGTGCTTACCTTCAACCAGTATTTTATGGATTGTCATGTCCTTATGAAACTTGAAATATTTGCCTTTTGTATATGATAACTGCATACATGATAAATGTTATAACTGTGTCCTTATTCTCAAAGAGGGTCCTGCATTTTACTCATTTTATGGGCTGATGATGTTGAATGGAAGAATATGATCATCTGTAACTCATGAAGAAGTTAAAGAAGCACAGAACTACTATTAAGGACATGAAAAGACATTTTCTTTCTAAACCAGCTATGCAATCTTTCCCATAAAGTGCATGAATGCAGCTCTGTATTTCACTTCCCTGTCCAGCTGGAAATCAGCTAGATTTTTTTTTATTATTATTTTAATTCCAGTATTGTTTAGGTACTGGGGCCTGAAGACAATCACATGTGTATTACTGTTCTAACAGTCAATAGAAGGGCTCTGTCACTTACATGGCTTCTGTATCAAAGTCATCACAATTAAAACTTTTGACGCATTCTGTTGTGCTTTGAGAATTTTTGGGTTAAGCACATACTAATTTCCTTTCTGGTTATTATTCCAATTACTATAAAGCTAAATCTCTGAAAAGATGAAATGTGTTATTGAAAAAAAGTTGTTAAACTAGAGAAATTAATCTTTTTACCATTTCTGTAGGGATGCTGCTGCTTATCTACCTCGGAACAATGGTGCAGCACAGCTGGCTGTTCAAATTTCCACACTATGCATCAAGAAGAACTATTTATCTAGCAGTACGGTTGACATTAAAAATGTTAATGGAAATTTTGGATAGTCAAGGAATACAGAACAGACCTGTTTAAGATAGCACAGTGAAAATCAAACTTCTGTGTTAGTAATAGCATTTATTAAAAAAAATATTTTTTAGAGTGATCATATTCAGTGATGTATATAGCATTTATTAAAAAATATTTTTTTCAAGTGATCATATTCAGTGATGTATATAGCATTTAAACACTTCCTCCTACTGACTTCTGTTTAGATAAAGGAATTAGAGCCTGAATTCCCTTTGATTTATTTACCTAAGTTAAAATTAGCATAAATCAATCCTGATATTCAGGCCTGATTGAGTAAGAAGAGATTCTTTTCTCAATCTTTTTCATTTCAGGCAGGTTGTTAGATGTATTGGTTGATTCAAACAATTTGTAAGATATCAGCATTAAGAGAGATTATATTAAAATTGCTTCCTATTTGTTGAAATGTCAGCCTAATAGTTTTTCATTTCTTTCAAGACACACATTTAATCTTGAAAGCCTAATGAGATGTGGGGTTTTTTGTCATAATTAGTATGTAGTGTAAAATATCAGGTTGCAAGATCCTGGATCAGATTATTAAGACAAAAAGGATTCAGTGCTGATGACATAGGTCAGTTCCTTTTGACATCTTTATCTATGTTTTAAAATTTCTGTTAGCTGAAATTCTTTCCTTCCTGACACTGTGTCATTCCACAATTAGATCCTCCTCCACCCTTCAAGGAAGACCTCAGTTGCCTTGAAATACGCTCAGTGTATCATTTCCCTATGTACTTCTTGACCTGAATGTCACAAAGCAGTTGAAGAGACACTTGGCCTTGCACTCAGATGTTAAACCCTGGAGTCATCCATCTGAGCTGAGAAACGAAAACAAAAAAATCGGGAGCACCCTGTGAAGGAATATTCCTGTCCACAGTTAAAGGAGAGTTCTTGCAAAATACTGCAGATACAAATGTATGCAGTTGTCCTAACTCCCATTATTTCTTTGACTTACATTCATCTCCTGTAACAAAAACCTGAGCAGCATAGTATGTTCCTGGAATTTGATAGAAATACATACTCTAAATGTTTCTGGAGCAAAATAATCCTACCTAGTTGTAGGTAAGTTGTTATGCCACCTCATGGCAAAGGAAAGGGATGGATTTCTAAAAAAGTTTTGTATTTGCAGTTTCTTAGTTGTCTGTATTTGGATGTCTTATGACAGAAACTTTTGCTATAGAAGGAATGCTGAGAGAATAGGAGTTCAGCGTGATGCACTGCAGATTTAAATAATGTTATGAGGTAAAAAACCAGCTGTATTTCTGCAATAGCGTTATTGGCAGACTCTTACAAATTCACTAGCAAGTGTTACATCGAAGAGGCGTACTTATTCAAAAAGAACTATCAGGCAATTTAGAAAGAAACTTAAAAAGCAAAAGATTTAGATTTAAACGAATTTTGTATTTGGCCTAAAAATAAAGAGGACATCCATTTCATATTGCAAAAAAGAGGTATTAAATATTAATGGACAGTCCTACATTTGTCTTCAAAAATGGACAAAGAAAAGCTATTACCTAAAGCCTTTATTAAAATAGACAAGCGTGTGTGTTATCTCTAGGTTATATACACTCAAAACATCTCAGGGAAAAAATGGAGCTGGTGGAGGTGAACACTACAGTGTCAAAACGCAAACAATAACCAAGTTATTTATTAAATCATTTTAGTTTGTCATTGTTTTAAGGGAATAATGTAAGCCAAGATTTATAACAGCCTGCGGGCCAAAATCTGATCTTTATTATTTCCATATTAATTTTCAGTAACTCTGCTGACTTCGGTGGAATTCACTCATATGTCTGTAATTGGATCTGTGTTGAGGGAAGCAGTCGATTTTTTTTATTGAGTTCTTTGTGCTCTCTCATGCCCATTTAGCATAATCTTAAAATACTGAATGTTCTTTTGTTAGTCAATAACCACATGTTCCTTTTTGTCAACGGTCTCAGTGTTGGAATCCCTTGTAATTTCTCTCAATCACATAGAAACAGTCTCCTTTTTCCCTCAGGGCTAATTTTTGTCTCCTTCTACATGTTAGAAGCACTTCTGATGTAACATCATAAAGTGGCACTGTAGCATCATATTACGTCATGATTTTATAGAACTGTTTAAATTTCCCTGAAATATAGGTTACTGTATAGAATCTATGATGCCACAAACAAAAGGTGAAAACTGTCAATTACTGATTTAAAAACTGTAGATAATTACACAAAAAGTTTTGTATTTTATCAAATCCATGAAGTTGAATCTTACAAGGGGCAAAACTAAATATTTTGAAACAAGTAAGTGAAAACTTAATGATTTTATATAATGATTTAAGTACATGAGAACTTTTTTCTTGATACACTAGTTGGATTTTGACACAGTATAATGACAGTACTCCCTTACAGTAGTTTCAACTCTGTGTCAAATGCAGATATTGTCATTTTCCATACAATGACTTTTGTCTTATGTTGGTCTCAGTAATACCTGCTGTTTACCAGAATACTGGGTTCATTTTTTCCCTTTCATGAGTTAATATGCTTTTAATTCCATCTGTTCAGTTTTGCTGTCTTTCAGTATCCTTGGATATTCTTTTCATTTTTTCTCTATGCGATAGTAATGCCTCATGATTTTTTGTTTGTAAAAAATCATTATTTCATATTGTCTGTCATGTGTTCTCTGGAAACACGGTGGCCACAGCCATTGCAGGTAATAGCAAACTTGATTTACAGAAAGTTTTCAGTATTTTCTATCATTTATAAGTTATGTTAGCATGTTTGCCTTAGGACACTGACAAACACGAAGTTAAAATCTTTATAGGTGGTCTGTGTTATTTATCTCTCTTTTTTGGTATAAGAAAGCACAAGAATGGATTAATTCAACTTCTGTTATTTCAAATGTTCGTTATCTGATGCATTGAGGTTTATCTACTATAATGTTTTCTGTTAACAAGTTTTACATCTGATTGCTGGGAAACCTGTCCATCTCAGATGACATCTGAGTATTTCATCTTCATCGGGTCTTAGGCATATGCCTAATGTGCAACATGTGGCAAACATTCTGTTCTGAGTAGAAGTGATTCTTTGTATTAAGGTCAAACTGAGGTAAGGCACCATGTATGATATTATTCCTCTTCTTATAGAGATGGAATCTGTTCCAGTGTTTGTTGGTTTTTTATGAAAACAGCATATTAATTAATAAGTTTTTATTAAAATCCCTGAAAATTGAAATGTGCATTAAAAATAATCAAATAGGAATTTTGTTGCATAAACTATAAAAACTCGTATTCTAGAGACTTGAATAGATTCCGTTTATATTCTGAAATAACAGAATATAAAGTAAACTAGGATCAGAGTTTTTGTTGTGGAATGGGAAAGATTACACTTGTCAGCTTAGGATCCAATATAAATCAATTTGGGCTGAAATAACAGGAGGTTTAGAAAGAGTGTATAATGTAATACACCTCAGCTGGGACAGAGAGTGGAATGTAATTTGATGAGGAATACATTAAAGATAATAAAATTATAATTGTTCTTGTCCTTAGAAAGATATGTTTCTGAGACTAAAGGACATAGTGAACAAATGTTCTGCTTTTTACTCTGTATCATTTTGCAGTTATGGATGTCTTGTAGAGATGTTAATGACACCGAGTGACTATCAAGTTCTCTTTGGTGGGGAAAAGGAAGATTCTGTTCTTGGTAGAATTAAAAGAGCATCAGCATTACAGATGAAAGTGCCTTTATTTAACTGGAAGTTCTGCCATTCTTGTCTGTAAAAGATCTTTTACAATCAGAACTCTAAATGAAGTCAAAGCAAATCCTGAGCAACAAGCCTTTAGATGTACAAGTGGGAAGAGATGAATTTCTGAGCAGCTTGTGAAATCAAGGTTCACTCTTGCCGTGTTCTGCAGGACCACCGTACTAGGTACTTCAAATATGATGCAAGTATCTTACTTACAACCAGTTTAGCCTTAATTGTGTTCCCTTGAAGAGAAGAAACTATCTTCTTTTTTTAAGAAATTCTCCTCTACTTCTTTGTCTACCTATGCATTCAAGCATATTATTTTAATAGGTTGTGAAGTGAATTTTTGAATCCATCTTTCTCAAAACCTCTGGACTGCAAGCCATGGTTCTTCCTTCTGACCTGCATTCATATCCTCAGCCAATAAACAGGAAGAAATCATGGAGCACAGGGAGAGGAACCTTGTCCATCAAACAATGAACTGGCTCCAGTAGTACGCCTGTCTGAGGCAAGTGAACAGGAGGCAGAAGGGGTGTGTTGGGATAACGAAGAATGAGTATGTTTCTGCAACTTTGGAGAAGAGCCTTCATCCACTCCCTGCATCAGAAATGAAGTGGATTGATTTCTTCAGTAAAGGTATAGGTTTTTACGTGTACTCACCTTTCTCTTTAAATCATGACAGGTTAAATTGCTCTTTTTAGGCAGGCGCCAGACCATCTAGTTCTTAGAACTGAGGATCCTGTACTGTACTACTTCTGCTAAACAGCACCATTTTCTCTAGTATGTCCCTCTGATTTTGATGAGTTTATTAAAACACGAATAGCTGATCTGAGACTACTTAAAAATGCAAAGATCCTTCCTTCGCCATTTCATCAGTGCCTTGCACATTTTGTTTCAATGTTCCTGTTTTACTGATCTAAACAGAATATTTGAGGTGTCATAAAGAACATGGGCTTCTGAGTTCACACTGTATTATTTCCTGTAAAACTGTACAATGAACTCAGAGCTAACATTCCCTCTCATTTGCTTGCTTGAAATGAGTAGTACATCGTGTACACAAAGAGGCTGCAGGCTTACTACTGAATATCACTGCCCTTGATAATTACGGGTATGCACTTGATAAAACAAATTCTGGAAAAGCTAAAGTAAATGCTTTAAACAATATTGCCATATTTTGACCAGACTGGCTGGGAAGAAACTTGAGATTTGTTATATCCCTTTGAAAATGTCGATTTATCATTTGAAAGTTCCCTCAGGAATCTTTCTTGTGCATGATATGC
The DNA here is from genome assembly GCA_013396935.1 of Baryphthengus martii. Lineage (NCBI taxonomy): Eukaryota > Metazoa > Chordata > Aves > Coraciiformes > Momotidae > Baryphthengus > Baryphthengus martii. Next base: position 49,030 of record VWZK01006314.1, on the reverse strand, counting down.
TAGTCAGACAACTAGTGCAGTGCAGTAAGTTTGGTTTCAGGTCTCTCAGGTTTGCAAAGAAGTTTGAGGTTTATTCTAATCGCACAGCTGTAGAAATAAAGTCCACTGCATTCAGTGTATTGAAAAGTATAGCTTTGTTAGAGGATACCAATTACTGAGCTATTGATGGTATATTCTCATTATTTCTTAATTTTTGCTCATTTTCAGCAGAGAACTGGTAGAATGCTTAGTATTTCTGCAGTTAACTGTTGTATCAACCTTGAGAGTACCAGTGAAGAGAAGAAGTAGATGAGCAGGGAAGATTAAGCCTATTAAGTTGAGAAGAGACTAAAAAGATCTTAAGTCAGTAAAATTAAAATGAGGGAGTTATGAATCCTATGATGAAACCCAGGAAGCTTGATTCAGTGACCTGTGTTTTGGAACCTATGAAACCTCTTACCTTTACCCACCCTATTTACCTGAAAATATAAAGCAGATGGGAATTTTGAATCAATAACTAATCTACTGCTATTAACTCTAATTATTTATAAGAAAATGTGATTCTTAATGGCCTTTGATTCCAACTAATCTTTTTATGTCCCACTAAAAAGGGGGAAAATAAGAAGCGTATGCAGAAGGAAAGAGCATCAAGGACACTTCCCTGGTCATCTGCTGATTTATTTTGCCCCCAAGTAGGACCTTCAGTCACCTCCATAGACTGCTGAGGCAGCCAATTTCTAAACTCTTCTTAGGCTTAAAGATCCATTACAGGGACAGGAGGAAAAGACAATTGTGGCCATAATTTTTAATAAGTGATTTCTTTTTTTGTGAATGGAATTTGCTTTCTATCATCCTTTTTCACATTTCTGCTAATTGTGACACTGTAGTAGTGTTAGTGGCTGCATGTTTCTTTTTCTTCTTGAACTCAGGAAATAATTTACATCTCTTTTTTGCTTTAGTTTAATGATTTCTGTTGGCTCACAATAGAAGCTTCAGGTTTTGTTGCTGTGACCTTTAGTTTATAATTGTCTGTGAAGTATGGCAGGGATTTATGATTTGACTGTTTTGCACATTTCATTTATCAACATAATGAGCTCACAAAAAAAAAAAAGTTTTAAACCAGAAAAAGTTGTAGTCAAATGTTAATAACCACTGAGAATATAATTCTGGCCTGATACTTCTTTGGATGCACATGGTCAGTGAAAGCAAACTGAACATATGGAAATAACTAAAAGCGCTTTCGTAATACTCACGATGCTTTGGGATCTGGAGAATAAAAATGCCTCTTCATTGTATTTCTGTCTTCAGTCTAGTTAAATTGCAAAAGTGCAAAACACTATTAGATTTATTTTTTTTAATAGAACTTTTCCAAAGTTCACAAGAAGATAAAAGATATTTTGATCAAAATTTTGGATAGATTCTTATGGGAGATAAGCCCAAACTGCTATGTCACCAACTTTTTTTCAACATGTATGAGGTTGCTGAGGTCTTTATTATGGAGGGTTGTATTTTGTCTGTTATTGAACAGGGAACAAGACATATACTTTGTATTCATAATCTTCTAGGAAGCATAGGAGAGTGTCTAGACGCTAGGAGAGAGTCTTTTCTTGATTAAAAGGTAATTCTACTTTAAGTACTGGCATTTTGTCTGCTGTAAGAGTAATGTAATTAAGAGAAAAATGAGACAGAGGGTTCGAGTTTGTCCTCAAAGTTGGTCTTTTTTGGGTTTTATTTCTTCTTTTGTTTGAACTTGTTTATTCACCTGTAACTGCAAATGTCTTGATACACATCCTGAAATACATTGAAGATGTTTCAATAGAGAAATGACAATTAAGAAATCATACTTTGGAGTAAAATACTACTGAAAAGCCTTAATGAATTTCTCAGTTTTGCTTTCTCTCCGAAGAGTTTCTATCCTCTTTTATATGAAGGAAAATCAGGGAACCCTAAGAGCTGTATGTTAATGGATTTTTTTGTAGTGGATTGGGCTATCTAATCCCAAAAGAATCCCCTTCCTCCATTCTGATAGTGAAATAGTAGACTTCTGACCCCAGGAACATTTATGAATTATGAACTCCCAAATTAATTGTACTAACCTCTTTTGTTTTCTCTCATGGCCCTTACTTTACGGAATGACTTTTCAACATCTTTTTCTTTATTGTTCTAAGAAAATATGGCTTGATTATTAACAGTGATTTTGAGCATGCCTCAAATGAATATTCTGGGTTCACCTTAAACTCTTTAACCCAGCATTGCTTAAGGTGCTATAGAGGGAATAAAGGTAATCTTAAGCAACTCTTCAGTTATTTCTCACTCTGTGAGATCATGGATATAAAGCTTCTATGATCCATTCTATCCCATTGAATCTTCCCTGATTCTTGTTATCTGTAATGCTTTCATTTAATATAAAACAATTACACAAAAAAAGGCAATAGGATTATGTGAAGATTTTGTTAAAGTCTATAATCTCCTCTGATTTTTCTTTTTGCTGGGCACTCTATAAGTCCCCATTATATGTGTATTTTCTTAGTTTTCCACTGAGAATCAAGTATACACATGGAAATAAGTTCCACTGTAAGCAGCTGAAATAATTATTTATTATGTCATTACCTATGTTTATATTCTTGCCCACTAATCTTAATCTCTACAACAGTATTGTCAATTCTCCTGCTTATCCTCTTCAACATTTCTGCCAAATCATATAGCAGTCCTCTAGCCAGTCTGGCCCCACATGAATGCTGACAAACCAACGATTAGGTACATATGGATTGTCCAGTTTGTTACTATAGTTAAGTAGCTCCTGCTTTTCTGTTCACAAGGGGTTTAGTTTGACTTTCTCTCCTCTACAGGGATACCAACTCACCTGGCTATCTTTACAAGTCAAATCACAGATGCGTAACTAGAAATCAATGCTGCCATTCACTGAACTCAACTGCTTTTTCATAGTGAAGAGTTCTTGATAAGATGCAGTGCAACAAAAAATAAAAATGCATTTAATGTTGTCATATATTCAACTGGTTTTATATGACACAGTTAACTGAAGTTAAATTAGGTCTTCCTATTGAATCAGAAACTACCAACTAAGCTTCCCGGCTTATTCACAGTTTGTGTCTTTTTTTTCCATTTTGAGGGAGACACAAATGACAGATGTTAAACAGGAAAGGAGCACCATCTAGTGTTTCAGGAGTAATGCTGGAGAATGAAAAGTGTATCTTGCCCATCAGTTAAAACACATAGGCCATATAATTCTTTGGCTGACTGGTTTGCATGCAAGGAAAGAATTTATTCTGGACATGTAATAATTTGTTCTTCATGGATATTCTGGTCACTGAGAGGCAAGGGAATGTAGAATGACATGTCAGACTGCATCAGAACACTAATTTGGAGAAATTCTTTGCCTGTTTGTCTCAGTAAAGAAAAGCTTAGAAAAGTTTTTAGTTCCTGATGTCCAAAGAATTTCAGTAGTAGTATGCCAAAACCATTCACTCTTTGAAATAATATAGTGCAATACTGTATGCAAGTACTACGCATAATCAGGCTATAGCGTAGTGATGATATTTATCTTGGCAGTGGCAGTTAGCACGGGTAACATTCTGCAAGAACCTGAAAAATATTTTTTAGACTAGAATAAACGTAACGGTTTAGCCTGTCTCTCTGCATGCGGGTTTGGACTGACACTATGGGGGAGGGGGCTTGAGGGGGAACAGTTGTCTGTAGTTCCACTGTTCTGGAAAACAAAAAAACAGATGTTTCATGTGAGCTCTGAAAAAACTGGGGGTTTATCTCTAACTGAATCGCTATATGTCAGAAGATATCAGACAACAGATAAAGTTATTTTTGGTTTCTGTTTTGTGAAAAGAAGCAGTGTACACTCTAATATTCAATAGGAAGTTCCACTGTTTTATAATGTTCTACTGTTAATAACTTTACAGATTATACTCTAGTATTAAGGATCCTGCTTGGTTACTGCTGCGACTTCAGGCCAGGACTGAGGCTGAGAAAAGACTGCAAATGAGAAGTAACACAGTTCCCAACAAGACAAGGGTTTTAATCTGATCGTGGACTAGACTGCGATATGGAAAATAGTTTTTAATGTGGTCAGAAAAGTTTTGGAGCCTCGTAGCAATAGAGCCAGGGCCGACACATCAGGCGAGCAGGCAAGCAGCCCTCAGCTTGTCGCGTTCGGCGGCTCTCCACGTCAGCAGCAATCCACGTCTGCCGATTTCCTGGAAAAGGGCCGCACGCAGCCGCAGCCCTGGTTAGCGCTCCGTCCCGCCGGGCAGCGGTAGTCGTGCTCGGCAAGCCGGGGCGGGCCGAGCCTTCAGCTTTGCCCCGGGGCGGAGGAGCGGCGGTCGGCCGGGC